>JAGXJF010002258.1:0-107789 GCA_019208055.1 Stipa capillata
CCCCCAAATCTCCATCGCCTATGGCCACCGTCACGCCGGGGTTCCTGCTGCGCCTCCTCCAGGCCATGCACACCGACGACCGGGTCGCCGGCGACCACCGCTCCCCCGATCTTCAGGTCACCGCCGTCGTCCCGGCTCTCACCGCCTCCACCGCCGACTCCCCCCTCCTCTGCCCCTCCAACGCCTTCCTCCTCCAGCTCTCCGACGGCCTCCACTCCACCTACGTCCAGCCCTCCCCTTCCGACGCCGACGCGCTCCTCTCCTCCCGCCCTCACCTCGTCGGCCACCTCGTCCACCTCGACCGCCTCTGCTTCGCCTGCCCCGTCCCCCGCGCCGTCGGGCTCCGCCCCGTACCGCCCTCACGGTCCGTCCCCTGCGTCGGCAGCCCCGAGCCCCTCGTCGCCCGCCCCGCCTCGTGCTCCAGGAGGTACGTCATCCAGCCAGCGGCGCCGGCGGGCGGTTCGGCCATGAAGCGGCGGTTCTCGTCTCCGGCGCCGGCCAATCAACGAGATCCGTCGCCTGCGGTGAAGGGAGGAGCATCGCGGGGGCCGGCGGGGGATCCAGGGACGCGGGGGCAGCGGCGCGGGGCCAGCGGCGAGGGGCCAGCGGCGCCCGGGCAAGCGGCGGGGTGGGGCGGAATGGCGCGGCGGCGATGCGGGCCTGGCGGTGCGGGCCTGGCGGGCCCGTGGTTTTTTTTGGTCCTTCTGGGCATCTCCACTGACGGGCACCGCGACCGTCAGTGGTAGCCCCCCCCTCCATTGACATTTAATTACCGACGGATGCCCTGCTCGTCAGCAGAGGCGGTAAATCGCCCGTTAGTGGAGGGCTATTCTGCAGTAGTGAAGGTTATCTTTCATCCCCCTTGTGCTAGTCGCTCCCGGCCTACAGGAAGAGTTATTATTGTACATCATCGCTAGGCCACGAACCATCAGCGGAGTCTTGGTGGTGGAATGCGAGGATCCCGACAAGCGTGAGAAGATTCAGCGACCTGTGTACTACATCAGTGAGGTCCTCCATGGACCAAAGTAGCGCTACCCAAAAGTCCAGAAGCTACTCTACACGGTACTCACAGTCTCTCGCAAGTTACAAAACTATTTCCAAGCTCGCAAGATCGTCATACCACCCACCTTCCCACTCGGCAATATCCTTCATAACAGAGATGCTATCGGCCGATCGCCAAGTGGGCTATCAAACTTGGTGAGTTTGACATCCACTTTACCGCACGTACAACAATCAAGTCACAAGCCCTTGCTGACTTTTTCGGCAAGTGGACCAAGCCTCAACCACCTCAACAAGTGCTACCTAACAACTCGAACGTCTAGAAGCTACACTTTCATGGCTTGCTCACACTGCAAGGTCGGGGGCTTGGATCGTTCTCACATCCCCAACCGGAGAATGCCTGCAATATGTATTGCATATTGACTTCCCTACCACTAATAATGTGGCTAAGTATGAAGGTTTGCTCGCTGGACTCCGAGTAGCTTCTACCCTTGATATCCGCCGCTTGCTCGTGAGTGGGGACTCATAGCTGGTGGTGAAGCAAGTGAGTACAGACTATCAAACCTTAGATAAGACCAAGGCAGCTTACCATTCAGAGGTGAGGAAGCTAGAAAAAAATTCATTGGACTCGAGGTCAGATACATCCCTCGCAAGGATAAGTATCTCATCAATAAGCTTGCCCAACTAGCATCCTCACGATCTCTATGTCCTTCCGGTGTCTTTGTCGAAAAGAGCTTGACACCGTCCGTGACATCAGTGTGACATGTTGAGTACCACAACATCCGTAGATGACACAGCCGAGGGAGCGGTAGACAGCCAGCTCAGGACATCACTAGGTATTGACGCTCCACGAGGAGTAGCGGGGGAACCCATAGAGGGGGAACTCGTAGCTCCATTCAATCGAGAAGAATCATGGATGGATCGCATCCACCAGTACCTTCAGAATAGAGATACCCCCGAGAACGAGGCACAAGGAGAGCAAATTGCCCATATGGCCAGGATGTATTCCCTAGTTGACGGCGTCTTCTACCGCAGAGGCGCCCACAGAGTGTTCATGCGGTGCATCACTCGAAAGCAGGGTATTGAATTACTCCAAGAGATCCATGGAGGGGTGTGCAGAGCTCATGCTTCCTTCCAAACCCTGCTCGGAAAGGCCTTCAGACAAGATTTCTACTGGCCTACGACTTCCATGATGCGAGGGAGATGGTTAGGTGTTGCTCTCAGTGCCAATTCCACAACAGGCACGTTCACCAACCCACTTAAGCTTTACAGACGATATCCCTGTCGTGGCTGTTCGCGACATGGAGGCTGGATATTTTGGGCCCCTGCCCGGTCTCACCCGGGGGCTTCAAGTTCCTCTTCATCGCTATATATCAAAGCTGAGTTAGTCAAAAAGATCACCTCAAAAGTCGCCAAAAGATTCATTATGAAAAACATCATTTCCCGGTTCGGTGTCCCGAGTAGGATCATCATCGACAACGGCACTCAGTTCTCCAGTGAGGCATTCACCGAGTACTGCGCAGGCCTAGGCACTAAGATCTGTTTTGCCTCTATAGCTCATCCACAAAGCAACGAATAGGTCGAGCAACCAATGGACTCGCACTCCAGGGCATGAAAACCTACGTCTTCGACAGCAACTCTGCCCACTCCAAGGCATGGGTCTCCGAGTTATCGTTCATCCTCAGGTGAAATGTTGATCTTCCTAGTCTATAGGGCAGAAGCCATGCTCCCCTGTGAACTAAAGATAAGCTCTCCTTGGGTCGAGCTATTCGCCAATAAGGATGAATCCCACCAACGAGAAGACAACCTCAACTTCATCAAGGAAAAAAGTACTCAAGCGCTGCTGCAGCCAAGTACCAACAGTCTCTCCAGCGTTACCACGACAAAAATGTTAGGGAACACTCTCTCCAAGTCAGAGACTAGTTCTACAACTCATACAAAACCAGGCCAATAGCAACAAACTTTCCCCCAAGTAGGAGGGTCCCTACATGATAACCGAGGCTACTCGCCCTGGGTCGTTCTAGTTAGCCATGGAAGATGGTCGAGCCCTCAGCAACTCCTGGAACATTGATCAACTCCAGAAGTTCTATGTGCAAGTTCCTGAGGTAACATACACATAGATGACATTCCTGTCGCACCCAAGGGCTGTCAGCGCCTCTCCACGACAAGACCGTCCCTTCCTCTGAGAGTACCAGCACCCATACGATGGGATCACTGGCGGTGAGCCATATGAGGTATAGCCGGTGAGCCATACGAGGTATCTCTACCTAGCACATGCACCCGAACAAGCTGAGATGGAGTTGACAAGATGACAAGTTACTCCAAAGAGCCTGCGGCCAAGGGCAAGACCAGGATGATAGCTTAGTTTTTCTTTCAAGTTGTATGCAAACATTTAGTTAAATGAAATTATTATTCTTAACTGCCTATCTGAAGCATTCCTTTTCTAATAGCTAGTTGGGGGCTAGACAGGTACAACGGGATTGAAAAGTTTTACGACAATGTATTTTATGGAAACACTCGAAGACTTAATACTCACGAAGGGAAGGAATTCCGAGCTCCAGCCTCGCGGGATGAAGGAAAGTCCCTTACCATGTTGAAGATGAAAGAGGGTCCCTGAACACTCCACTCGACCTCAACGTAAGGCCTAATTGACCAAACTCCTCGACTAGCAGCAAAGCTTTCTGACTTAGGCCGAGGAGTAGTCTGGCGGTGCAAAGTACAACCTGTTTGATGAAACCGCTCAACTCTTAGTAATCCAATAGGGCCTTTCGACTAGCTTTCACAAGGAATAGCCGGGCAACATAACAAGAAGAAAGGTTATCAATCACGAAGAGCATGAGTGCCTACGTCTTTCACCCTACAAAGATGAAGAAGTCCGAACTAGGGTCTCAAAGGGAAGGAAGAAAGTCCCTTATCACGTCTACGAGTGACCGGGGGTCCCAGAACCCTCCACTCAACTTAGACCTAAGGCCTAACTAACCGAACTAAATACTCAACGTTCCCGATAAGCCCTTAGTGCTAGGTTCTTGATAAGTTCTAACTCTAAGTTAATGAAATATACACACATGCATGACAAAGATATTGACCAAATGTGCTTGAAGTATTTATTTTTGCAGGAGGTCGAGACTTCAAGACTTTCGGCAAAAGCATCTACGGCATCATACATAGTCGTAACAAGCTTCTCCGTTTCCTCTGCCTTCACTCCTAGCAGCTCATCGTAGACGGCACCGACGTCCATCTCTGAATGTCGAGCCTTTAGCAAGGCCAGAGCCATCAATAGCGAGTCCCGAACTCCTTGCCGGAGTCAAATGCTATTGTCGGCGTCCACTGTCAGCTTTAGGTAGGAGAGAGACACCGCTAGCTCAGCTAGTCAGAGTTCGTGGTTCTCAGACGGATAAATCGTGACCCCGACCTCAGTCAAAGCGGCCTCGAGCAGCTCCATGGCACAAAGAAGGTCGCCCTTAAGATCGGACGCACTAGATTCTACTCAAGACAACCATGATCAGGTCTCTGACAACTCGTTGGATAGTCGGGCTCTCTCTAGCTCAAATTGATCCCTCTCAAACTCTAGTTTTGCCACCTTGGACTTCTCCTCCTCCCACGCCGCGTCAGACTCAGCCAAACGCTTCTTCAGCTCCTGAACTTCCGACTAGAGGGGGTTCACCCTGTAACATCCCAACCTTGTAATACTAACTATGTTAACACTTAACGAGAATAAAACCCTAGCTTTCCTCATCTCACGCATGCATACTGGTTATTCGACAACAACGTAAACCAAAAACCCTAAAAACTCAACCTAAGAAAAACCACCTAGCTTTAATATATCGCGAATAGCCTCAACGAAATTCTCAGGATTTAAAAACTTAAAAGTGAATCCCTAACAACTGCTAAGTCAACCTTTGACTTCATAAATGAAAGAAGCATCGCATGGATGATCCGACTCCTTAGTCGCGTTCGTGCCGTCAAGCCAATCAAAATCGAATACTTACTCGCCTGGTTTGGACATCGGATGCTCGAGTTAGGTCTTGTCCAGTCTGAGGGCCTAGATTAATCGAGATTTTGCAGTAGTGATAAAATGAATAAATAAATAAATTATGTAACAAAAATAATAATAATTAAAAATAAGATAAAACCTAAAAACTAAAAAGGGACCAGTGGGCCACTCGGGCCACCGCAGCCCCGTACAGCAAGCCTCTTTTGCGCGTCCCCTGCCTATGCCACTCCCTCTCCCCTCTGCCTTCTTTGCTCCACATGGCCCTACTCAACATAGCCGCCACCGCCGTGCCCCTCCGTCTGGGCACTACCGGTGACCAGCCAGCTACCAGCCTGCTCGCCTCCTCCCTACTCCCGCAACCTCCGCCCGACCACCCCAAGCCCGTGCCTCCTCCTCCTCGTGCTGCACCTCAGAGCCGCCACCCCCCCTCGTTGTCTCCGCCGTCGGCGCGTCCACCTTCTCCCCCCTCTCGATGCCACTGTTCTCCGGGGATCGTCACCAGCGATCGGGCTCCTCAGCGCTGCCCCTCCCCACCATCCTCTCCTCCACTGCACCTCCCACGCACCCCTCTCTCCACTCCCCCAGACCGCCCTGCCCCGCCACGCTCCGCCTCTCCACATGCCTCGCCGCCCACGCGGGATATTGCCGCCGCCTCGGTACGGCTGGCTGCGCCGTTGTCGGCAAGCTGCCGGCCCCACCTCCCCTTGCTCCTGCACCGCAACCCTGCAAAGCCTAGCCTCCACTGCCGTCCACGCTACCCTACTACCCGACGTTCACCTGAGCTGTCGCTCCAGTAGGCTGGTCAAACTGAGTGGGCAGTCAGTTAGACCAGTGCCATCGCAGCCACCATTCTCTCTGCCTCCCCTGCCGCTACCGTGTTGCTGCTGCTTGCCGCCTACCACCTTTGGCTGTCATAGGAAGGAGAAGGAGGAGGACACCGAGAAGAGAAGGTGCGGCTGCGGATTCAAGATGAGGAGAGGAGAAGATGACACCGGCAAATGAAGAAGGAAAGAAGACGACAAAGGAAAATCTAGTGTCGATGAAACTGATCTATGACCTCGACTTGTCATCAATGATTTGCCCCATGCTCACGCATCAAGGGTAAACATTAAAGCCTATATGTATGTCTGTGCCTTGAAAATGGAGTAGCTATGGTGAATCAGTTGATTTCAAGATTTGTCTAAAGTAGGTTTATGGCGTAGCTGAATTGTGAGAAGCTGTTTTGGATGCCCTTCCTCTAGTTATCATAAGATAATCTTAAAAGACAAATTGAAGGCACCATCACTAGCTTCGCGATGAGTGGTCATTTATCTAATTCTGACAAGTAGTTTATGAGTTATGGCCAAAATTCCCTTGCTTCCCAGATTTTTCTTTAATCAAAAGATACAATTCAAATTAATTAAAATGACCATGTCAAAGACAATATTGAAGTATGAATCTAATATGAAAGTAGTTGCAAATTGGTTATAAGAGCTCGAAGAGCCTAACCATGTTATTACTCATGACATTTTAATGTTTAAATCATACATGCCATCTGTACAAGTTGCTTCATTTTAAACCCCATGCTCATAGGAGAACACCATGTTGGAATGTTCCCAAATCATAAGCTTATAGTTTGCATGCCATATGTAGCTCATGTATGTCATTTTCACAAAGAGTGTTACGCTTACCTTCATTTGAATTGTACGACTCGCTAAATCCTAAAAGTCTTAACCGGCACTTTAAAAGAACGTCTTATACTTTATGCAAATCAATATCTTTGCGGTCTTAAAATTAAATGAGGAAGTAGTTAATTGAGCGATTATCCTTAACCATGGAATTTCTATCCGTGCTCTATTTACATATCGAAAATCATGCATTTATCCATGCTCTAGTTCCATCCATGTTTAAAGTGAAAATGCTAACTGAAACTAAAACCGAAATGTAGAATGAATAGCAACCTACCATGCTTAGGCTAAGCACATACTTATCTTAATTCAGAGTAGTCACATATCATACTTCTTTACCATATTAATCATAGTATGCTTAGGTTAAGTCTGTGCTTCATCTTAACTCGTCATAGTTGCACTTCATGCATCTTGCTATGTTAAGCGCAACATCTTAGAGTCGCTTTTCTTTTGCTAGATGCGATTTGCCTCTTCAAGGTGTTTTGGCTCTTTTGCATATCTTCGCCAAGCTCTCAGGCAAGCTCTGTTGCTTGTTGAAAATTCCAGTTGCTTTATTAATTGGATGGATGTTAAATTAGTGCGTCTATTTGTCTGATTGTTGTTTGGGGTTGTTCATTTGCTAAATCGATATTTAATTTAACTAAAACCCCTAGTTGAGTGAGAGAGAGACGTGGGAGCATGGTTGTGTGGACAGGCTATAACATTGTTGGGGTTCACTCGAGCCCGACGTCGAGCATTAAATTGGAGGTTACATCGGTGATCCACACTTGGTGCTCCCTGAAAGCCGTAAATATTGGTCATAAGAGGTCCCCAGGTGTAGTCTGATTGGTAACCGCTCAATGGGGACTAGCTTCCCCCATATGAGGGCCCTGGTACTCAAGGAACTAGTTCATGTTAACCCGTTGGGTTTTATCTTGAGTTCAAATGATTACTAAATGATGTTGACCTGTTAGGTCTTATCATGAACTGGTCGGTGTTGACCCGTTGGGTCTTACCTTGAGTTCCTTGTGTAAAATATTGATGCAGACTTGAACTAGGTTCGAGTAGTCTGATGACTGAGATTAGATCTGAACTAGGTTCATATGATCTAAATAATTTTCCCTGGTTAATTGAATGTATGTGGTGCTCCTATTAAGCTAGAACTTGTGAATTTATTTATGCTAACACTATTGTTCATCATGCCATGGATGTCTGTTGTATTAAGAATGCTCAATTGGCCTTATTCATGCTTAATGAATGCTTAACTGTTCTATTCCTGGTGATTGCTATGTTTCTGTTACATCTATGTCATGTTATGATTAATCTGTTATGAATTGTCCATGAAGTAATTTAGCATTCCATGCCTTGTTTAAGTTAATTGGAATAAGTAGCAACTTGCAAGTACGAAAGTACTCATAGGGAATTCAATTTTCGTAGGTGAGCTAGTGTCGATGAGTATCGCGTTTTCCTGCTTGTTTTGTATACCTCGCTAGTTACGAGATCTCATGGGTATTTAGTAGTTGTTGATGGTCTTAAGGACCATCGGGTTAAAATTGTGTTTATACTTCCGCTATTTATCTTGTTCGGTATTTGCGACCTATGGGTCCTTGCTTGTAAGGTAATTAGTTTGCCCATGTATAAGGGATGTGTCTATTTATCTTGTAAACCTTTCTGTAGAGCTTGTGTTGTGTTTATCAAGTTGTTCCCCACGTTGCTTCATATACAGCGCACGTATGGATGAAGTGTATCAAGCGGTGGTAGAGAGTTAATATTCATCTTTTGTGTGAGTCTAGTGATAGTGAAGTTGAGTGACCCGCTAGTTGAGATGCGAATGCCGGCTGGGCAGAGTGTGGGCGTCGGCGTCGGGCCTTCAAGTGACCCACTAGTCGTGTTTTGGCCGATTGGGTTAGGGTGTGGACACGGACGCCGGGCTCCTCTTGTGATTCCGATTCTCGTCCCAGTTGACTAGTATTAACTCCCTACAGGGTGTTTGAAATTATATCTGACTTGTCAAACGATGCCCATTTCTGGTCGGCTAGACCAGCAGTTAGACATACGACTAGGTGGTCAGGTGGAGTTCGTATGCGGTGCTAGTTCGGTGTCAGATCCGTAATGGTGGATACACGTGAGGTAAGCGTGTGTCCTCGTTGCGTGGTTTCTTGGTCTTTGACAGAACATCATTTCCTAAGTCATATACGATTCCGGGCCCTGACATGCCCGGGACAAAGTGAGCTACAGTGATAAGGTTAGTCTCAATATGAGTAGATTAACAGACTAATATTTCTTTGCACTTGTTACTCTTAGCAGGGGGCCAACGTAATTGGCCAGCTCGAGGCCTCCCTTGAGAAGGGCCACTAGCTCCGGTGGCAGCAATGGCAAAGAAGGTCCTCCATCACCGAGACTGAGGGACTCGCCACCGCAGTGCAGAAGCTCCGACCTCCTAGAACAAGGGCTGATCCAACACCAGGGTCTGGT
Organism: Stipa capillata; assembly: GCA_019208055.1. Classification (NCBI taxonomy): domain Eukaryota; kingdom Viridiplantae; phylum Streptophyta; class Magnoliopsida; order Poales; family Poaceae; genus Stipa; species Stipa capillata. The sequence continues at coordinate 9,115 of JAGXJF010002258.1, forward strand.
TAGCCTCCATGGCCGGATCAGCAGTGGTCATAGCGGCTTCCATAGCCGAAGGGTCGGTCTACTCCACCGGCTCGACAACCTTGGGCGGGTGGATGACCATTTTGCAAAAAATGACTGCATCAGAAAACATTATCCCCTACTCGGGGAGAGGTTTTTTGAGAAGGCCACTTACCTCGGTCACTTCAACCAAAGCAGAACCTTGTGCGCCAAGGGGCTTGGTCCTCTCTTAACCGAGGTTAGCTGAGGAGTCAATTCCTCAGCACCCGACTCGGGTAAAGGAGTTTGCGTGCCCGGAACTATGATCTCGTCAGCTACTCCCACCTCCTCTACTTTTGGAACATGCGCACCCCAGCAAGCGTGCTGCAGAGAGTACCCAAGTACGGTTAAAGTCAATCTGACTCATTTTGAATGAATAATACAACCATTGGGGAAGCATAAGACTTACCGACAGAAGTGCTTGTCGATCCCTGCGCGACATCCTGGGGATTGACACTGGTGCTTTTTGACGAACCGCCTGTGGCGCTTGTCCAAAGAGAATCTTCATCTTGAGATACGCTACTGAGCGGAGAAGGATTGCAAAGGAAACCACCCGGTGTCAGAAAGGATTTCATCTTGAGTACTAGAGATCTTAGAGATTGGAAGGTACCTGTCTTGCCTCCCCAGGTGGAGCATGGATCATTTGATGACTCCCAAGCGCCTAAGGCTCTGGAACGTAGAGGACTTATGCCCTCGCTTGACGAAGTCTTCAGCTATGTCCTAGGCTGTCAGACCTCACTGTTTGAGATCGGTGATCTCATCGACCAAAGGCCGAAGTCGAGGGCTCAGGTCTAGTTTCTCCGACCATGCCTCGGTCTGGTTTGGAGCAGTTCCCTGGAACTTCATGCCTCTGACGATGTGGGATTGGCAGTAGAAACCATTTCTTATGCCAGCCCAACCACAAAACTTCTGCCAAGGAAGTTGATGTACTCCTCTGACTCGCCCTCCCGAAGCCAAAAGTTAGCACCTCCAACGACCCGACTCAGTGTCCTCATCAGATTATAGAAGTATCGGAAGAGATCGAGGGACGGACAAATTCTGAGATAGGCTTCACACAGATGCGTGAAGCGACTCAGCATCACAATCGAATTCGGATTATGATAGATGAGTTCTATCCCATAGAATTAGAGTACAGTAAGGAAGAAGCCAGACGGAGGAAAGAAAAAACCGCACTCAAGGAAGTCTACGAAGATCAGAATCCACCCTGGATCAGGCGTCGGGAACGTCTGGTCGCCGGCGGAACGAAACTCAACTCCGTCATGTAATTGGAGTGCTCCGAGACCTTTCAAATCCTCCAAGTTTTTTGGAGGTGATCTCTGACTTCATCCTAGCGTCATTCTCGGGCGAGGACGATCTCCTCTCAGCAAGTCTCTTCTTGCCCATCTCTGAATGCGAGAGCAAGAAGACAAAGAGCACAAGCACAAGTGGGAGGAAGAAGGTGAAGTGTTTGGAAAGCAAGAGTTCGGAGCACGATGAAAACCCCTTGGGTCCCCCAGATGTCATATAAAGGTGAAAAGCCGTGAAATCCCGACTATCCACGCAACGGATCTGGTGGTGACTGAGGCCACGATCTCCGGTTTAGGTCCTATCGCAGTTAATGCATGCTATAACTTTATCCTCATGAGTAGTCGTTTGCACGAGAAATAAGGAACTGCAGGCGCATGTCCCTGACAAATGCACCACGGTTTCTCACGTCAGTGTGAGCAGTTGCAAAAAAGAGGAAAGGTTCTCACCACGATGCGAAGTCTCCTCCACGACGGTTCAAAATTTGGAAAATCCACTAGTTGAGATAAGCATAACCAAAAGTCACAGAAACGAGACCAGCGTCTGTTGAACTTCTCAGAGTCCCTACTTGTACGTGGGCCTACTTGGGAGCTTCTTAAGCTACTCAAAAAGTGCTCGATTCCCGACTAGGTGATCTGAATGACTAGGAGCCCGAATGGACGACTCATCCTACTCGAGGGTTCTTACAACTACTCAGGAGAGCATCTGGTCGGAATGCTATCTCCAACTAGGTTGATTCTTTTGATCCATCTTGGCCTTATTTCACGTACTGATGGGGGGCTTGACGATGAGTAGTGTACAACTAGTGTATACGATAACAATATCCGTATACGAATACACAAGAACCTAGGAGTATCCTAATTACCCGGGAAGATGTGTACCTCGAAAAAGGACTATAGGTCGATAAGGAAATCACCCATGGGTATCTGAGACTCCTTAAACTAAGAAGTCAAATCCTGATGTTTCAGGAAGATGGAATCCTACTTGGAGACGAGTCTGTATCTCTTACAATATGGTATACTCTCTATAAAAGGATCCTGAAGGCCTTCGGAGAAGACAAGTTGCTTTAGATTACTCAAGTTGAGCCAAATAGAAGCCAGAAGATTAGCCTGACAACTTCCGAGCAAGTAGAAAGAAAGATCATCCTCGATAACCACCTCCGACTAGTTGTAGATCTCATCTAGGACTAGACGCACCACCTTATACCTTGTCTCGTGATCAATATAAACTAACAGGATGTAGGGTTGTTATTCTAAGCGAGGCCTGAACCTATATAAATCACTTTGATAGTACCCTGATTCGTGATCGGCTTCTGGATATGATTCCCTTCCCTCTTTTCTCCACATATTACATAAGATCGGCGGTTTACCGATCACCAACACCATGGTACCCTCGATCATCGAGTCCTGTCAACGTAATTAAGGAGACAGTTACACATTCTATTTTTAATGCTTTTAGTAGTTTTCGGTGACACATTATATGCTTGGAGCAAATCAAAATGTTCCCGTGTCACTTGTTTTCTTGTCACAAGTGCCAACAAATTTAAGGTTATACGAACTTGTTCACACTTTTGGTTTTGAACATCCGTATATGAAATTCATACTATTCCAAATGGTTTTTCTAAAATTTGTTCTGGGATTCTGCGATTGGGGAAGATAGTACATAAGTGTATAGTAAAATAAAAATATGATTAAAACATGGTTAAAAAATTACAGAAAAAATAACAATAGTAAAGAATATAAAGCACATAAACGGAAGTTTCGCTAGAAAGGAATTACGTGTAGAGCATTCAGCGAACCACCACTCACCAGCATTCTTCACAACGAGAAGTTAAGTATTTGCAATTGAATGGTCTCACTCGTGACTGCCAAAGAACCGAGCGGCCAGTTGCTGCAATCTTGGTCATTCTTTCGTAGGTGGAGTTCAAGCATTTTATGGTCAACAGAAGCAAACAGCTGGATCGTGGTGATTGAGCTATTCTTGTTTAACGGATGGTGCTATTTTCTTTTAAAAAGATCGCCCCGCATCAAAAATTAGATTTTTCCTGAAATTTAAAAAAAGATAAAAATTGGCCAAATTCAAAATCTGGCATCTGAGAATTTTGACAAAAATAATTTGTATTGTTGGGAGTCATGAGACTCAAACACAAGATCAAATCAACATATACGGAGCCCCTCCACCACTACGTCAGGTGAGAACTCGTTAACATTTGCGGCTTTTCTTCCATTAGAATGGATACTGGGCCGACATTTTCAGATTAGTCCAAATATTTCTATACTTCCATGAATTTTGATCGTAATTTCACCGAATTAGTTTTCTGTGGCCAATATCACCAAGCTTTAACTTTTTGTTCTTTTTTTTTAGCATAACCAGCCAGCTTTATTGATCATTAATACTCAAAGGAACACAAGCAATGTCTGAATCTTCGTTTCAATGATCATTTGCTAAGCAGACCTTACAGACGAGCGACCGCTCTTTTCATAATGCCATGCCTAGCAATCCGACTGCATCACCGAGCTGAGAGGAATATTCATGATTGCTTCAGCGTCCATCAGCACAGGTGTTCTTCAATGATGTTCTTATTCCAGCATCCTGGCCCCATCTATAAAGATCATTGACTAGGTTAGGAGGGTTCTGGGAGCGAGGGTAGACCGGCCGAAGGCTGTGATCTCTCGGAATAAGTTGTCATTCTAGATACTCATATCTGGTCCACTCCTGACCCGACGTATGAGTCTCTGCTTAAGGATATTTCACGCATCACCAATAGCGCGCCAAACCTGCAACAGTCTGCTCCCTAGTTGAGCATTCAGAATGGATCCAGTAGGATAGTAAGCTGCCATGAGCACTCGTGCACCGAGTGTATTTGGCTCCATTAGGATGTGCGATGCCTGTCAAGCTAAATAAAAGAGCAAGGTTAAATAACTCAATATCTCCAAAGTCAATAACCCCCATCTGCTTAGGACTCGTCATTAACTCCCAGGACACCCACGCATCTTTCCTTTCTCCATTTTTACTTCCCTACCAGAACTTGCCGCAGAAGCGAGTTTATGTGCTGACAGAGACCTCGTGGTAGCTTGAAGCATGCCATCGAATTCGTCAACACAGCTTGTGCCACTAACTTGATCAAGATTTCTTTGCTCACTGCCGTTAGCGATTTCTCCATCCAACCTTGAACTCTTTTCCACACCTTATCCTTAAGGTATTTGAAAGCTTCATTCTTGGTGTGGTAGCTTGAAGCATGCCATCGAATTCGTCAACACAGCTTGTGCCACTAACTTGATCAAGATTTCTTTGCTCACTGCCGTTAGCGATTTCTCCATCCAACCTTGAACTCTTTTCCACACCTTATCCTTAAGGTATTTGAAAGCTTCATTCTTGGTGTGGTAGCTTGAAGCATGCCATCGAATTCGTCGGCACAGCTTGTGCCACTAACTTGATCAAGATTTCTTTGCCCACTGCCGTTAGCGATTTCTCCATCCAACCTTGAACTCTTTTCCACACCTCATCCTTAAGGTATTTGAAAGCATCATTCTTGGATTTTCCCACCGCCAACGGGATCCCAAGTACCGTTCCGTCAGTGACTCATTCGGAACCTCCAAAGCCTCTTTTATCACCTCGCGTGTTCCAGTCGGGCACCCCTTCCAAAGAAGATGGAGGATTTGGCCAAATTGACCCTCTGAGCGGACGAATCACAGTACTCCAGGATAGGATGCTTGATCTGATTCGACAAATTTGCTTTGAAGGAAAAAACACTACCGATGAGTCTATTTTGTACACATTTATTTCATTCGGTTAGGGCAACATTAATACTAATTACTGTTTTTCCAACATCATTAATTACCTAATCATTTAGTTCCGACACCATAAATGCTAATCATCATTAATTGATGCTTAATTAATGTATAGCAATTAATAAACTATGATTAATGCTCAATTATTGCATTAGTTAATTAGCTAATTTAATACCATATCTATGACTCATGGGCCCTACCCGTCGGATTTAATAAAAATAAATAAAGGGAAATAAGGAATAGAGGACAGTGGGCCCTACTGTCATTGACTCTGGTCAACTTTGACCATGAGTTGATCGAGAGCCCACGTGTCAGTCTCTAGGTCAATAAAAAATGAGTAATAGAGCATGACACAGTGCTCTCCACGGCGAGAGCGGCAACGCGATCTCCATAGTGCCCTTCTTTAGCCATGGCCTTCACTCATCCTCCCAGCTCTCAATCTGATCATCTAGCCCTACTCTTGGAGTTCTCTCGTGTGGCCCATGTGGATCTCTATTATGGTGGTCAGAGACTATGTCAATGAAGCTGGATTTTCAACCGAGACAACTCTTTTGTTCTAAGGTACGTCATTGGTTCCACTCTACTGTCCATCCTCTTGGGAAGCAGCATCACTTCTTCATGGTGGTCTCGTTTGGACGAGCACCTTGATCCAATGGCCGAAGAAGGACGTCGTCCTATTGGACTAGCCTTCATCGCAGTCGGCATCACAGGCGTGGGAGAAGAATCCGACACCCATGGAGCTTGTAGCGGAGACCGTGCATGAGGACATCCCTGACGTTGTCGAGTTAGTTGCACCGCCGGGAGAGGAGCATACCATTGTGGCAACAACTCACCAAGAAAAGGCACTTCCAAAACCTTCAGAAGAAAAGGATGGAAAAGGTCAGAAGAGAAACAGGACCAGCAAGAGCACGAGCACGAGCATGAAGAGCATGAAGAGTGCGAAGAGCGTCAAGAGTGTCAATCCACCCTCTCCTGAGAAGATGGAGTTGGCTGTCAAATTCGTTAACGGAGAGCCAATGGTGGCGGAGCATGAGTTGAAGTCCTTGTCAACAGCATGTCAGAGATTGCATCAATGGTACATGGAACAGAGCAACATTCTTCGAGGAGACACCAGAAGCAGGCCAGTCGGCATCAAGGTCAAGTTTGGAGAGGAGCACTTGTGGCACCAAGACCTCGATGGCCTATTCTATGTGTTCTTCGATGACTTGTTTGATCTGTTAAGACTCGACGCCCTCGAGCAATCCCTCTTGAGATGCTGGACATTGTAAGTCTGCTCACTCGGATCATAATCGTAATATCTACATATGTTATGCTAGTTATAATATCGTCCGACAATTTCTGTAGATACATGTATAACGAGGCCAAGACTTTTTCCAAGCCATTGCGGACAACGAAGAATTCGTGCTGCAATATGTTACAAAGGCGTTGTTGGCTCAAAAGGATAAGGAATACTTCGTGTTTGCATACAAACCTGGGTATGTGTTCCGCTGTTTGGTTATTTTCAAACCAGATCAACATTTTGTAGTACCCATGACAACACATCTATATATGCAGCTTCCATTGGGTTTTGATAGTCCTCGTTCCAAGAAGAAACAAGGTGATATACCTTGATTCTTCCAAAAATCCTACTCGCGACTTCAAGCCCATTAGGCAAATACTTGACAAGGCATTCTTAGAATTCCATGCTCGGGGAGGGAAGGGCAAAGGATCCAAGTTATCGCACAGATTTAACTTTCCGGTAATATATATGTTATCATATCACAACTCCGCTAAGTACCGTTCGAATGTATCTAACAATATATTCCTTTCTAATTGCAGTGCAGACAACAGGTTAAAGGAACTAACACTTGTGGATTCTACCTTTGCCACCACATGGAGAAGGTTATGAGTTTCATCACAAGGAAACAAGATATCAAGGTTTGTTATTTCTCAATATATATTCATATATGTATTTGCATGTCAGATAATTTGTCCTCTTCATCGTTTGCGAAAGATTTGGAAGGTAGAAGATGAGGGAGGCCCAGAAGATGATCAAGCATTGCTAGCGCGGATTAGAGGGATTTTTGCGTTCTTCATGAACACACAAGTCCTAAACCCTCAAGGCGATTTCTATGGTGGAGGTGTAGCGGACTAGCTTTGTCTCAAAACTTGTGATAATTTCAGAATTTTGTGATTATTTCAGAACTTGTGATTATTTCAGAACTTGTCATTATTTCAGAACTTGTGATTGTTGGTTGTGAACTGTGATGTGTGTATTTGCTTTATTGTGATGTGATTATTGGCTGTCAGTTGTTTTATTATATGAATCTGCCATTATATATGTGCATCTGTCAATTTTCAGAGGGCATGGCTAGCAAAACCTGAGGCTAGCCCAAAATGCAGGCTAGTCATGCCCTCTGGACGCAGACATGAGAGGCGGGTGAAACAAGAAGGCCGCCTCTGATGGCATCATCAGAAGCGGTTCAAGGAAAGATCCGACTCTGATGACTCAGTCGAAGGCCTGGCATGCCTCGATCATCAGAAGCGGTTCAAGGTAATATCCGACTCTGATGACTCAGTCGAAGGCCTAGCATGGCTCGATCATCAGAAGCGGTTCAAGGTAATATCCAACTCTGATGACTAAGTCGAAGGCCTGGCATGGCTCGATCATCAGAAGCGGTCCATGGAAAAGTCCGACTTGGATGACAAAGCCATCAGACGTGGTTTCGGTCATCCGGCCCGCCTCGGATGGCATGTACATCTGAAGCGGTTCTAACCTACGGCCCGCCTCTGATGACATTTACATCAGAAGCGGTTGTCGTATGTGGCCCGCCTCTGATGAATGAGTCATCACAGTCGGGTTTTTAGCAACCAACTGTGAACTTAGGGGTCATCAGAGACCATCTCTCACAGTCGGTTGGGCGAACCGCCTCCAATGATCATATTCAACCGCCTCTAAAGGCATGTTTCGTAGTAGTGATGATGAGGACATCCCTAACATCGATACAACCTTAGTAAAAGGTCCTGTAACACGAGCTCGAGCACGCCAACTTAATTGTCAGGTAAATTCGTTTCTTGGAGCTCCGTCATTTTATATGAACTCCATGATGCTGCCTAAAGGAGATGATGTTATATTACTCAGGAACATGGGTTCAAGTGAGGAGAAGGACGGCAGCGCTACAAGGATGGAGTCACCGTGAGGGACGACTTATACTTAGTAGATGGTGCTGCGTCACCTTTTTCTTGGGCCCAAGGGTCTTGTAAGCCATAGTGGGCCCCGTGCCAACCCCTTTACTGTTCACGTACTGTTCACCGACGCGTGAACAGTACCCCTTCCCCTTCCTTCTCTCTTTAAATAGTAGTTGCCACCCCTAGGGTTAATTGGGTTTCATTGAATTGTTTAGCTACTGCTACAATATTGCATCTACAAGTCGTGTAGGACTACCGCCTTGTTTAGATCTCCAGTGGAATCCCACACTTTGTTCTTCTAGCCTTGTGCCAATTTTATACTCGCAATTTCAGATTGCAATCTTAGTTCTTGCTGGTTCTTCGGTTGCTTGCAGGAACTCGAACGTCGTTGTTCAGGTTGATCGCGCCTACGGCAAGGTCAATAACCATCGGAGGTTGGTTTAGCGATTGCTAAGGCGTATCGTCGCGTACGGTATAGTCGGATCGTCAAGGTCAAACTCCACCAAATCGATAGTTACCTTCGTCTCATCGAAAGATCGGGCCCCTGTTTCATCAAGTGGTATCAGAGCCCAAGTTGATCGGTGAGATTATCGTTTTCGTAGTTAGATCTGTTTTTACCTATTGTCCAAGAAAAAGCTTCAAAAAAAGTAGATTAATTTTCCCTGTCCAAGCCAATCTGTGCCCTTGCATCTATCTTTCAGTAAGTTTGCATTGTTGAATTTCTGTTGCATCGTCGTGTCACGTTGCTGATCATAGCTTAGGTCTTGGTGTCTTGCTTGTCGTGTCTTGCATCCTTGCTGCCATTGCCATCCCACCATCTTTTGCACCTTAGATTGATTTCGGGGAGAAGAAGAGTCCAGGGCAAACACAATTCGTACTAGTGTCGGACTCCAGAAACTTAAGTGTTCGGATTGGGCTCAAACTCTGCCGTTTGGGAGATATATATGTGCTGATCTTGCCCCAAAAGTTTCAGCCTTTTTCGTGCATCCAAACTCTCTGTAGAAGCCAGTAAAGTCCTGCCGCGGCAAGAAAAACAGCAAATTCTGCTGCCGCGGCAAGGGGAGTGGCTGAAGAGTCCAGATCCAACTCTAGTTTGAGAGGGTTCAGTAAAACGGCCGTAACTTTCTCATACGGAGTCCGTTTTGGGACCACGACCACTCAAATCGAAGCTAACGACGACGCGCATCTGATAAAAATACACGTGTATACACCTGTACCCGTCTTGACCCTCGAAATTCCGCTTCTAAGTAGGACTTTTTCGCTCCGGAAGTTTTTCCGTTACTTTTTTTGATCTTGCGGAGGGCATATCTCCTTCACCCGGACTCCGAATTGGATGATTCTTGTCTACTTGCACTACTGCAGATTCATCTACTACTGACGGGCAAAAATAGCATCTACTGACGGGCCTTTGTGCCCGTCACTAATTAAATGTCAGTGGTGCTAAAAAAACTACTGACGGGCTCCATGCCCGTCAGTGGCGATGGTGCTGGGGAACAAAAAAAAATGGGCCGGGCCCGGGTAGCCCGCAACGGAGCCGTGCCCGGAGCTGCCGTGCTCGCCGCGCAGGAGCCGCGCCCGCCACCTCGCACGAGGCTGTAGGAGGCGGATCCGGTCGCCGGGAGGCCGCAGCCGGTGGATCTGGTCGTCGGGAGGCCGCAGCCGGCGGATCTGGTCGCGTCGGGAGGCCGCAGCCGGTGGATCCAGTCGCCGGGAGGCCGCAGCCGGTGGATCCGGTCGCCGGGAGGCCGCAGCCGGCGGATCTGGTCGTCTGGAGGCCGCATCCGGTGGATCCGGTCGCCGGGACGGTCCCGCACGGTCCCGCACCTCCACCACGGTCCAGGCTCGACGGCGACGGTGTCGTCAGGCGAAGCTCGGGCGACCTACAGAAGAGAGGTCCGGGGTTAGAACGGTGTCGTCGGAAGAACGGGGAGCTCCCTCCGCGGTGCTGCGGGCGACGGGGTGCAGGGAGGTTGGTGGCGGCGAGACGCAGGAAGAAACCGAGGAGACTGCGAGAGCGGCAACAGCGGGCGGCTCCGTCGATGGCGCTGGGGCGGCGGCAACGGCACCGATGGACGAGCAGCGCAGCGGATCCGGGGCAGAGGCTGCTCCGATGGGCCGGCAAGGGGAGTGGCCCCGTTGGGGCGGCGCTTGGCGGGAGGAGGAAGGGCGACCGCTAGAGGAGCTCGGGGCGGCGCTCTGGTGTGGGGCGAAGCGCAGGCGACGAAGCGGCGCAGAGGGAGATTGGGGGTGGAGCGGCGGGGGCTGGGGTACTGCGGTTAGGTTAGGTTAGGGTTATATAGGGATTTATACGGAAGGGCTCTGGGTGGGCTTTTGGCGGGCCTAAATAACTGCTGACGGGCTGACTTTCTAGCCCGTCAGTGGTATGACAGAACCACTGACGGGCAGCGTTTCAGGCCCGTCAGTGGTAACTTTTTCCACTTAAAATCAGTACAACTGAAGTCTCCACTGACGGTCGTATTAATCCGCCCGTCACTGATATATTTACCACTGACGGTCCGTCTTTTGCCCGTCAGTAATTACGTTCAGGAAAGGGTCAATTTGCAGTAGTGTTGGTTAGCTTGAGTCGAGGACTTGCTTTCCACCTTGATCCCAGCTTCTGCCGCGCAAATTCGTTCGGAAGTCGTTTTCAAAATCTTTGATTTCGGGCTGGGATTTGCATGAGCCGTTTTGTCGACTTTCTCCGAATTGGCTCAAAATTTCTCAGATAACACTCATCCTTTGTAGTTTCAGTACCTTCTGGGGCATTGTTTACAGGACATTGATTAGCTTTTCATTGGTCTAGCTAGGTGTCAGCAACAGTGACTAATACTTTGAACATTCATTCAACTTGCATTTGCTGCATTGATAGTTGCTACTCCTTGCTACCATACGAAGCCAACCAAGCTCCACCTTCCTATATTGTACTGTGTTCGGTCACCTTGGTAATTGCTATATTAACCTCTTGATCATCTTTGACACCGCCAAAGGCCGACAACCACTGCAGCACGGTAAGAACTGGTAGGAATTTGGTATTTGCTACTGAATTGTTGAGGTTCTTGCCACCCATTCCCCCCATATTCCAGTAGCACTAGGGTTTGTTTCCTTTTGCTAACCATGGCAGGTGGGGAAGAAGATGTCTTGAAGGGTCTCACGGATGATCTCCACAGGACCAATGAGCGAATGCAAATGCAGGAGAACCGCCTCAAAGCTATTGAGGATGGACAGGCGACTGCTAACGCTAACATTGCTGCCATATTGGCTCGCCTTGATAATCTTGCAGGTTCTTTGATACCTGCCCCTCGTCTTCCAGCCAACAATGGAGTCCCACGTGCCCAACGAGTTCTTTCGTCTGCGACCAACAATGCCTCGGTGATACGGCCAGCAGCATCCGTGGGATCCGGAGCCAACGCACGACACGGACCGGCGGGCGAGAACGACTACAGTGCTGATTCTGAAGATGAGGATGACATCAACCACAACAACGACCGGGATCACCGTCGGCTACGCTACAACCGATATGGTATGCGACGTGCTCCACGGAGAGACCGTGAACGAGATGACGCTTTCTCTAAGGTAAAGTTCACTATACCTCCTTACGAAGGTAAATATGATCCAGATGCATATCTCACATGGGAGTTACTAGTCGATCAGAAGTTCGCATGCCATGAATTTCCAGAGGACACACGTGTTAGGGCTGCTACTAGTGAGTTCTCTGATTTTGCTTCTGTTTGGTGGAAGGAACACTGTAGAATACACCCGCATCAGATCCCAACCACTTGGGAGGCATTAAAACAACTGATGAGACATAGATTCGTTCCTTCATACTATGCTAGAGACTTATTGAATAAATTGCAGCGCTTAAATCAAGGAAATAGGTCTGTCGAAGAATATTATCAAGAATTGCAAATGGGCATTCTACGCTGTGGTTTAAATGAAAATGAGGAAGCTTCTATGGCTAGGTTTATGGGTGGATTGAATAGGGAGATTGCTGATATTCTTGCTTATAAGGACTATACATCTATCACTCGTTTATTCCACCTTGCTATACATGCTGAACATGAAGTGCAGGGCTGCTCGAGACAGCGTACTAACTTTTCTGCAGTTCGTGCTTCCACGTGGACACCACGTGCTGCTCCACCCACTCGTGCCGCTACCGCACCACCTACGACCTCCAGCTCGGCTCATGCTCCATCCAATTCAGCATACCGTTCTCAGGCACCGACAAAAACTGCGTCTCCAACTCCTGCTAAGAGTTCGTCATCGGTAGCCTCCACTGGAAGAACAAGGGACATTCAGTGCCACCGTTGCAAGGGTTTCGGCCATATCATGAAGGAATGTCCTAAGAAGCGCGTACTGCTCATTCGTGAAGATGGCGAGTATGACTCCGCGAGTGATCTTGATGAGGATACCTATGCTTTGCATGCTGAACATGACCAAAGCGACGTCAAGTCTGATCAAGACGAAGAGCATGTGACTGCCGCAGATGCCGACCGGTACATGAGCATTATAGCCCACCGTGTGCTTAGTGCTCAAATTGTTCGAGACAAGAAGAGTCAGCGCCACAACCTCTTCCACATTAAAGGAGTCATTAAGGAGCGTTCCATTCGCATAATCATTGATGGAGGGAGTTGCAATAACTTAGCCAGCGCCGACATGGTGGAGAAGCTCACTTTACCTACACGGCCCCACCCACATCCTTATTACATTCAGTGGTTCAATGATGGCGGCAAAGTAAAGGTAACACGTATGGTGAGAGTTCAGTTTTCTTTAGGATCATATCATGATACTGTTGATTGCGACATTGTGCCTATGCAAGCTTGTTCCATGTTATTAGGACGACCATGGCAGTATGATAAACATTGTATACATGATGGTCGAACTAACCAATATACTCTCTCGCATAATGAAAAGAAAATAGTTCTACACCATATGTCCCCTGAGCAAATTTTACAGGATGATCTTGCTAGGGCTAGCAGAAATAAACATAGAGAGCATGCTAAATCTGAAATCAGCAAGTAGTTCATGAGTTAGAACAATTTAATAAGTTGAACAAAGCGACCCCTAGCTCATCTAAGGAAATCAAATTGAAAGGTGCCGCATTCCTAGCCACACGTGCTGAACTTTCAGAAATAGATGCTAGTTCTCATGCATGCTATGGACTGATTTGCAAAGAAGTTTTGTTTTCATTTGAGGATATGCCTCCTTCGTTGCCTCCTGCTGTTGCTAACCTTTTGCAGGAATACATTGATGTGTTTCCAAAAGAAATACCGCCGGGGCTGCCACCTATGAGAGGCATTGAACACCAGATTGATTTGATTCCAGGCGCCTCGCTGCCCAACCGTGCACCGTACCGTACAAACCCCGAGGAGACCAAGGAGATTCAGCGACAAGTGCAAGAACTTCTTGAAAAGGTTATGTTCGCGAATCCCTTAGTCCTTGTGCTGTTCCTGTTATTCTTGTTCCTAAGAAAGGCGGTACTTGGCGCATGTGTGTAGACTGTAGAGCCATTACTAATATTACAATTCGCTATCGTCATCCTATTCCTCGACTAGATGACATGCTTGATGAACTTAGTGGCTCAGTCGTGTTCTCTAAAGTAGACTTGCGAAGTGGCTACCATCAGATTCGTATGAAATTGGGTGATGAATGGAAAACAGCTTTCAAAACTAAATTCGGGTAATATGAGTGGTTAGTTATGCCCTTTGGATTGACTAATGCACCTAGCATTTTCATGAGATTAATGAATGAAGTTTTGCGAGCTTTCATAGGACGGTTTGTGGTAGTATACTTTGATGATATACTCATTTTTAGCAAGTCATTAGAGGAGCACCTAGACCATTTACGTGCTGTTTTTAATGCTTTACGTGATGCACGATTATTTGGCAACATCGAGAAGTGCACTTTTTGCACGGATCGAGTATCTTTTCTTGGCTATGTTGTGACCCCGCAGGGCATTGAAGTTGATCAAGCCAAGGTCGAGGCGATACAGAGTTGGCCGACTCCTAAAACGGTCACACAGGTGCGGAGTTTTCTCGGACTTGCTGGTTTCTATCGGCGTTCGTGAAGGATTTCAGCACCATTGCAGCGCCGCTCAATGAGCTTACCAAGAAGGATGTACCTTTTGTTTGGAGTGACGCACAAGAAGACGCCTTCGTGATATTAAAAGATAAGTTAACACATGCCCCCTTGCTGCAACTTCCTGATTTTAATAAGATGTTTGAGCTTGAGTGTGATGCTAGTGGCATAGGGCTTTGGTGGTGTTTTATTACAAGAAGGCAAACCTGTAGCTTACTTTAGTGAAAAACTCAGTGGGCCTAGTCTGAATTATTCAACCTATGACAAAGAACTTTATGCTCTTGTTCGGACTTTAGAAACATGGCAACATTACTTGTGGCCCAAGGAGTTCATTATACATTCTGATCATGAATCTTTGAAGCATATCCGAAGTCAAGCTAAACTGAACCGTAGACATGCTAAGTGGGTTGAGTTCATTGAGTTTTTCCTTATGTTATCAAACATAAAAAGGGTAAAGAAAATGTTACTGCAGATGCATTGTCACGTCGTTATACCATGCTTTCACAACTTGACTTCAAAATTTTTGGTTTGGAGACCATCAAAGATCAATATGTGCATGATGCTGACTTCAAAGATGTATTGCAGAATTGTAGAGAAGGCCGCACATGGAACAAGTTCGTCATTAATGATGGCTTTGTGTTCCGTGCTAATAAGCTATGCATCCCAGCTAGCTCTGTTCGTCTTTTGTTGTTACAGGAGGCGCATGGAGGAGGGTTGATGGGTCATTTTGGCGTTAAGAAGACGGAAGACGTGCTGGCTGCCCACTTCTTTGGCCTAAGATGAGACGGGATGTGGAGAGATTCGTTGCTCGCTGCACTACATGTCAAAAAGCTAAGTCACGACTTAACCCTCATGGTTTATATATGCCTTTACCTGTTCCTAGTGTGCCTTGGGAAGATATATCTATGAACTTTGTTTTGGGGCTGCCTAGGACCAAATATGGGAGGGATAGTATATTTGTTGTGGTGGATCGATTTAGTAAGATGGCACACTTTATTCCTTGTCACAAATCTGATGATGCCTCTGTTGTTGCTGATTTGTTCTTTCGTGAAATTATACGTTTGCATGGTGTGCTACTACTATTGTGTCCGATCGTGATACTAAATTTCTTAGCTATTTTGGAGAACTTTATGGGCTAAATTGGGGACTAAGCTTTTGTTTTCTACTACTTGTCATCCCCAAACTGATGGACAAACTGAGGTTGTGAATAGAACATTGTCTACTATGCTTCGGGCTATTTTGAAACAAAATTTGCGTCTGTGGGAAGAATGTTTACCTCATATTGAGTTTGCTTATAATCGTTCCCTGCATTCTACCACTAAGATGTGTCCTTTTGAGATTGTTTATGGCTTTATACCTCGTGCACCTATTGATTTATTGCCTCTTCCATCTTCGGAGAAGGTTAATTTTGATGCTAAGCAACGTGCTGATTTGATATTAAAGCTGCATGAGACAACCAAAGAAAACATTGAGCGCATGAATGCTAAATATAAACTTGCTGGTAGTCAGGGTAGAAAACATATTGTGTTTGAACCAGGTGATTAGTTTGGTTGCATTTGAGAAAAGATCGTTTCCCTGATTTGCGCAAATCTAAGCTCATGCCTCGCGCTGATGGGCCTTTCAAAGTGCTTGACAAGATTAATGATAATGCTTATAAGCTTGATCTCCCTGCAGCCTTTGGGGTTAGTCCCACCTTTAACGTTGCAGATTTGAAGCCATATTTGGGTGAGGGTGACGAGTTGCCGTCGAGGACGACGTCATTTCAAGAAGGGGAGGATGATGAGGACATCCCTAACATCGATACAACCTTAGTAAAAGGTCCTGAAACACGAGCTCGAGCACGCCAACTTAATTGTCAGGTAAATTCGTTTCTTGGAGCTCCGTCATTTTATATGAACTCCATGATGCTGCCTAAAGGAGATGATGTTATATTACTCAGGAACATGGGTTCAAGTGAGGAGAAGGACGGCAGCGCTACAAGGATGGAGTCACCGTGAGGGACGACTTATACTTAGTAGATGGTGCTGCGTCACCTTTTTCTTGGGCCCAAGGGTCTTGTAAGCCATAGTGGGCTCCGTGCCAACCCCTTTACTGTTCACGTACTGTTCACACGCGTGAACAGTACCCCTTCCCCTTCCTTCTCTCTTTAAATAGTAGTTGCCACCCCTAGGGTTAATTGGGTTTCATTGAATTGTTTAGCTACTGCTACAATATTGCATCTACAAGTCGTGTAGGACTACCGCCTTGTTTAGATCTCCAGTGGAATCCCACACTTTGTTCTTCTAGCCTTGTGCCAATTTTATACTCGCAATTTCAGATTGCAATCTTAGTTCTTGCTGGTTCTTCGGTTGCTTGCAGGAACTCGAACGTCGTTGTTCAGGTTGATCGCGCCTACGGCAAGGTCAATAACCATCGGAGGTTGGTTTAGCGATTGCTAAGGCGTATCGTCGCGTACGGTATAGTCGGATCGTCAAGGTCAAACTCCACCAAATCGATAGTTACCTTCGTCTCATCGAAGATCGGGCCCCTGTTTCATCAAGTGAGATGAAGATTTGGTGGCTCTTGCTCTTGAATCATGTATTGAAGGTCTATGTGATGAGCTCCATGTCTGTTCTTTGGATCATTGGGTCTTTCGGTTTTTGGTCTGTAGCAAACAAGTTGGTTTTCTCATATATTCCAAGCGGTTTATTTCATGTGATTCTTTTAAATGCTCCTTCATCTGTGGGGAGCAGAAGGACCTCATTGGCAGCAGAGTTTCTCTTCTTGGTAGTGTGAACGCAGAGATTCATGGACTCTAGTCAGTCCAACCAAGAAATTACGACAACAAGCTCATCGTGCTTATCCCTATCACCGGGCAAATCGATTATTTAACGTCGTTTGCACCAGTTCTTGAATATACTACATGTTTGGGTTATTCTCAAGCACCTGGCTCTTCTTCTTCTGATCATAACATTGCATCTTCATCTATGGATACTGCTAACAATTAGTCCATCAAAATCGGTGATATTATTGTTCAACTTCCTTTTCATCGGATGATGCAGTGCTCAATTCTCATCTGCTACCTCAAGCTCCATCCATGGCATCCATTGTTAATGGTTCCCCAACTAATTGCGCTAGTTTCAATCAGGAGCAATTGGCTAACTTAAAAGACATGGAATACATGGAGTTTCAAATTCCAGCTCTTTAGAAAGACTAGATTTCCGGCCTCCCAGATGGGCTTGATAATGTGGTCCAAGATGTGATGAATCAATTCTGGGAATGCTCTACTTGTCTTGGAATGGGCCACAAGGTAGCCCACTGCTCTTGATGCAGTCACTGGAGCAACTGTTTTCTCTCTGGCCGTATGCGCAACCGCTGCCCATGTCTTTCAGCGCGGAAATGCTAGATTCCTAAAGTCATATTCGGAGTAGCCTCCCTCGATTTACACGCCATTTCCTCATTCCAGCAAACCTCACACCCCCCCCAAAGTCAGCACGATGCTCCGTCTTCCATACACAGTTCTCCTCTCACAACCCCGTCGTTCCACATCTTGCTCCTGAATCTCACCCTTGGTGGTTGTCCATGGAGAACTTTCCTCTCCATCCTTTGCGGTTCCTACCAGAGGATGCCCAAATTGAGGATGGTAGCAACGAGCGCTTACCCCCGCACGTTCTTCACTGCAAGTGCAAATCCAGTCAAGACCCACAAAGATCATTTGATCGCGGTTGTCACCCCACCGCTGCTGATAGAGGAGGTTGATGAAGCAATGCATGCAATCTGAGGCCTGTTAGTCAATGTTCTTCATCGTCAAGTTGTAAGCTTCTCTTCCACTGCATAAGGAGTAGGTCTTTACCAGTTGCGCTCCACCTTGAAAGAGATCTTCTAGTTCGACTTCCCCCTCAACAGCTAGGACCTGCTCATTTGGTCAGCTTTGTGTGTCATGATGAAGCAGTAAATTTCTCTAATGTGCCTCTAGAAAGAGAAGGAGATGCTGAGCCATTGCACGAGGCCATTGGTCAATGGGCCATTCATCCCTATCAACCTCCCCAACAGCATATTCAAATTTTACCGGTTCTGGTCTCGGATCTTTTTGGTCTTGCTCGGGAGATCAATCTGGCTTCATTTCTCCCACACGTTAATCTGCAAGACTCAACCGGCTTTTTTAGTAACCTGTTGCAACACAAGCAATTGTGGCACTCACAATTGCTGAGCCTCTTCTGGACACCCTGCTCGAATCCCCACCAAAGAAACATCTGCTTTCCCTGTTAGACAAACCTCTGACTGATCTCTATGCAATCTTAGATGCTTCCCCACTAGTGAGACCCTTGCTCGTCGTTGCTCCAAGCGGGCCCCAACCCCCCCCTTTTGTAGACAGGTCTCCACATAAGCAAACGCCATGATTAGAATTTTCATCATGTGGCGCTATTAGATATGCCACGGAGGCGTATGAATTTGAGAGCAAAAAAGAAGCTCTTCATTAGTGATATGCACGATGATCAGCTATAGGAGACGTAGCACCCCTAGCCGGAAGAACAGACCTCTGCACCAGACTCTTCACCAGAGCCTCACCTCACAATCCTGATGATCCAAAGTATGGGAGCAAAACTTCAAATCGCAGGAGAAGACCTAGAGGTATCCAAGCTTATGGCGCCTCTTCCAGCAAGCTCCTCCAATAGTGGAAATAAATGATGAATTGTGACATTTATGTTTCTGTGGTATCTGAGCTTTTGTTTGTGATTGGTTACATGCTACTATCTCTAGACTGGTGGTCATTTATTTTGGTTATGTCTACGAATAAGTGGATAGTCTCTTTCTAGCAATGTGATGCATTCCGGATCCCTACTATTTTGATCTTAGTTTCCCTCATGAATACACCTATTTCTTTAGCGTGGAATTTGCTTTGCTGGAACATCTGAGGGATGAACTCTACTGCCCGTCTCCTTGCCATCACGTAAAAATTGAGGAAAGCATACTTCTGTAGTCTACCTACAAGAAACTAAGCGCGAGTCTTTTGATCATTCTTTTATTAGACTTTTTTCCCTCGACGCTTTGACAAATTTTCCTACTCCCCTTCAAGGGGATCTTCTGGGGGTATTCTTGTGATTTGGAACAGTTCTCTTTTTTTTGGCTCTCTGCTAGAAGTTACTCAATCTGTGGTTAAAATTCGCTTTTCTTCTAAACATGATCAATGTTGTTGGACTCATCACTGTTTATGGACCATGCCAAGGGACTGGAAGAGATATGTTTGTCCAATGGCTTTATGATCTATCTATTCCTCCTAAAGATCTATGGCTCCTTATCGGTGATTTCAACTTCATTCGTTCTCCGGAAAACCGCAATAAACCCAGAGGCAATCTTCATGATATGTTGTTGTTCAATGAGATTATTAGTCACTTTGGTCTTGTTGAGATACCAATCAAAGGATGTGCTTATACCTGGTCTAACATGCAACTTCTCCCCTTCTTGAACAACTTGATTGCTTTTTTCTTCCACTCAATGGACCTTGAGTTCCCCAACACTTTGGCTTCCCATTTGGCCAAGACTGTCTCAGAACACGTTGCATGTCTCGTCAACATTAAGTCAGGTATACCTCGAGCTGCCGTTTCCACTTTGAGAGTTACTGGGCAAACCAACAAGGGTTCATGGGTTGTGTCCGCAACCATTGGAACATACCTTGTCGTAGCAATCATATAACCAATATCATATCTCAGAAATTCAAAAGCCTGCGCCAAGGTCTTAAAGTAAAGGGCACTCTCCCCTCGATTATCTGATTACTCGTCACAATCAAGTCATCCTTCTTTTGGATCATCTTGAAGAGACTAGAGTTCTGAGTGTTCCGGAGGCCAATTTTCGTATCATTTTACGAAAGCATCTTGCCTCTCCTCTCAAGGATAAATGTGCTTATTGGAAATCATGTTGCACCATTCGTTGGGTCACTCTAGGAGAAGAGAATACAAAGTACTTTCATGCGATCGCCACTGATCAATATCATCGCAATATTACTACAAAACATAGCTTTAATAACACATTTATGTAGCACATGAAAAATGTGTTACAGATAATTAATATAGTAACGCATGATATGTCTCCCAAATAAAGTTGTAACACATATTTTATGAGGTGTTAAAATGTGTTACAAAGTTGCCCAAAGTGTTATAGCGTTGTAACACATATCTCATGTGTGAATAGGTGTTACAAGGTTGTAACATATATGTTAGGTTCAAAATGGTGTTACAATGTTGTACCAAATATCTTAAATGTGAGAAGACGTTACAAGGTTGTAGGTTATAACTATTGATATACCTTACTTACCTTTCTTTGTCAGTTCAAGTTGATCAGTGAATTGGTTAGGTGCGTAAACATGTAATCAAGAGATTCCGGGTTTAAAACTTGGTCATGCAATAAATAATTACATCAAGTGGTTGTCTCTCTGATTAAATTCTTTATTGCACTATTTTGAGAAATATGTTACTAAACAATGTTATGATAGTTGGAAAAAATGTGTTACTAATATGTTGTTATAGTTATTCTACGTGTTGCTATAACCTAGTTGTAACATCACTTTTACATATAGGATCACATATTATGTGTTACGTAAACATCGTTGTAGTAACATAGGCTACAAGAACACACACCAAAATGTGTTAAATCATTCCTTAGGAACACATTTTTAAAGTTTTAGTAGCACATGAGAGTGTTAATTACTACATCCAGGTCCTGGTGTGTAGTGCAACCGCATCTCCTAATTGGTCACTCTGCCAAGGCTGCTTCTCTGCTCGCATGCTTCAAAGGCTGGATGGGCACACCCTTGCACTCCCTTGATGCCTTTAGACGTTGCTCACCTCATCCCTTGAGTTGCAGAGCTTGAATGCTTGAATGCTTGACTGCCCCCTTTTTCAGACAAGGAGATTGATGATTGTATCCTGTGTATGCCCAATGACAAGGCTCCAGGCTTAGATGGCTTCAATGGCTTCTTTCTAAATAAATGTTGGCCTATCCTTCGGCCGGATTTCATGAGACTTTGTCATAAGTCTTATACTGAAAAGATCAACTTGCAAAGCATTAACAGTTCGTATATCACCCTCATTCCAAAGATTTCAACTCCAAAGACTATCAATGAGTTCAGACCAATCTCTTTACTCAACATATGTCTCAAATTTCTCTCCTAAGCTTCTGGCCGACTGCTTGCAATATGTGATTCTTAAATGCATTCATGCTAATCAATATGGTTTCATCAAAACCAAAACCACTCAGGATTGTCTTGCATGGGCTTTTGAGTACCTTCATCAATGCCATCACTCGTGCAAGGAAATAGTCATTCTGAAATTTGATACCATTGAGCATTCAACCATCCTTCAAACTCTTCAATTCAAGGGTTTTCCTCCAAAATGGATACCATGGGCAACAGAGATCCTCGCTTTGGGAACTACATCTATCCTCCTTAACGGTGTGATTTTGGTGCCAAAGAGGGGTTAGGCAAGGGGATCCTCTCTCCCCTCTTTTATTTGTTCTAGCAGCTGATCTGCTTCGGTCTTTGGTCAATGACGCACATAGGCAAGGTCACTTAAATTCACCTCTTCCTCAACTCACTACTCAGGACTACCCTAGTGTTCAGTATGCAAATGACACACTCATCATCCTCCTAGCCTACTTGAAACAACTTGGTTACCTCAAAGCTCTTCTTCAACAGTTTGCTCTCTCTACAGGCTTGCAAGTCAATTTTGCCAAATCCATGCTTGTCCCTATTCATGTGCCAGATGGCAATATCCCTAATCTTCTTCAAATTTTTGGCTGCAAACTTGGCTCCCTGCCTTTCACATACCTTGGACTACCCTTAGGCATTACGAAGCCTCATGTTCAGGATTTTACCCCATTATTTACCAGGATTAAAAAAAACATCTTAATGCAGTATCAACCTTCTTATGCTATGGGGGGGGGGAGCTCTAACTTGTGAATTCTGTCCTGTCTTCACTTCTGACATATTATACGTGCACGCTTGAGTTTGCCAAAAGGTTATTGCCAGCATTGACTGAGCATGAAGACATTGTCTCTGGAGTGGTAGAAAATCTAATAATATCAAGCAATCGCTGGTGGCATGGACTATGGTCTGTAAACCCCAAACGCCATGGAGGTCTTGGCATGATCAATGTCTTCTTACAAAATCAAGCTCTGATGGTTAAACATCTTCATAATTCTACAACAAAGCTCCAGTTTCTTGGGTTGATCTCATCCAACATACCTATTATCGCATCATACTCCACATGGTCACAAGCCTGTGGGCTCATTCTGGTGGAAAGATATTCTCAAACTTACTGATATTTATCGAGCCATTGCCTCTTGTTCTGTTGGTCAAGGTGACTCCACTCTGTTTTGGCAAGATCTCTGGAACAAACACTCCCCTTGCCGATTATATCCTCATCTCTTCTCCTTTGCCAAAGATCATCTCCTCATAGCCAAAGCAGTTACGAGACCCCCCACTTCCCTGACTTGTTCTCCTTACCTTTGTCAGAAATAGCCTACCAAGAATTTGTAGCTTGCAAAGATATGATTACAAAAGAAGTTCTCTAGACCAACATGCAGGAAAAGTGGAGTTACATGTGGTATTCTAAGGTTTACACATCTCATAAGTTCTATCGATCAGTTTACTAGCATTCCTTAGCTCTGACCCTTTTCTCTTGGCTATGGCGCAGCAAATGCATGGTGAAACACAAAGTATTTGCCTGGCTAATCTTGGTGGATCGACTCAACACCCGCTCCATGCTTAGAAGGCGACAGATGCATCTTGCCTCAGGCTACCTGTGCGCTCTATGTGTAGCAAATGAAGATGGAAATATTAACCACCTGTTCCTCAACTGCCAATTCAGGAGATGTATTTGGACCTACTTACAAATTGATTGGGGTCAATCTCCAGACCTGCTAGACATCATGAGACATGCAAAACTCACTTCTGTCAACCTTTCTTCGTGGAAGTTATTGTCTTAGCTGCCTCGAACATTTGGAATCAATGGAACAATCTCATCTTCAACACGATTACCCCCTCCTTCAGAGATTGGAAAAAAACATCAATCAGAAACTTTCATGCTTAAAAACCGTATGAAGGAGCAACATAAAACTTCCCTTAGTCAATGGCTAGAGTCTCTCCCTTGATGTTCTAGTCTTGCTCTTTGTATATTCTTTTTGTTTCCTTTTCCCTTCTGTATATATCCCTTTGTACAGTGGTTTGGCTTTTAATTAATTTACCTTAGGGGCATCCCTTACTATTCCGGTTCAAAAATGAGTTATTATTTATTATGTAGTGCTATTATTTAATGAGAAAAAGACCAAAAAGGGTTTTTAGATTATTAAAACCTTGGAAAAATCATTATAAATCCAATTTTAATCAGGAAAATGCAACTAATATATCAAAATGTTCAGAAAAATAAATGCTATCCAAATATGTCATTTTCGTACCTGATTGCATGGTAGAAAAATAAAAATGGCTAAAAACTCAAATTACGGTTTTCTAATTAGCCGGAGATCTTTGGATCGCGTCGGGTCATGATATCTCGAGTGTCCGGACTCCGATTAAATTGAGTCCGCTTGTATTAGTCTTTATTTTGGATACTCTACACCATGACATACATTTGATATCATGTCGGTGTCCATCATTTTAATATCCATAATTGTACCTTTTTTCGGTGTTTTTTGGTTCTTGTAAGCCGTGTCCGTAGTTATGGACAACTTGGAGATTACCTACGTTGAATTAGACAACTACAATGTTACTTTAAAACATGCCAACACTACAGTAGAGAATTTAGCGACTGCTTCCTCATATGTGGTTGAGGGACAGTTAGTGGGTTAAGTATATGGTGATCTGCAGTAGGGTTTATCGATGAAGAATACGACTCACCCCCTTAAAAAAAAATCTGGTAGTCGATTTTCTCCTACTTAAGAATATTATCAAATGAATAATTGGCCTTATGAAAAATAGTCCACAATCACCCCTTTGATGATACATGATTGCATATATTACTATTTTTCCTTGTAAGTCTTGGGAAGTACCATTTTGTACTTATCTTGCAGCCATTGATATTTTTTCTACAGAGGAAATCATCCCCTCAGAGGATGGTTTCTACATCGAGATCGACACCAATGATGACTAGTCGCTGGGAATCCCAAGCAATGGTCTTGCCCCAAGTTTGGCAGCTTGGTTTATTTTTGCTGCCACATTTGGCCTAACCTTGTGGCTTCTTAGCCACCTTTAAATTTTAATCTCTGTGTGAATATGTTGTTACGTTTCTAAGAACTACTAGTATTATTGCAGTTTTAGTCGTACAGTTACTGTTGTGATACTTTTTTGTTCTCACCTGCCTCATGTGCCTTCGTGTATGATTATGAAGCACGTGGTGCGAGTAGGGTTTCAGAGTCTATAACATAGAATTATTAGGTGTGATCACCCCTATGAAGTGGCTCTTTCACTAAGAGTTTGGGGATTATATTATCCTACTTTAGCCGAGCATTAATTTTCCGGGACGAGTTTGGGATTGATGTTCCGACTCAGTGAGCAAAGAGTGCGGAGACCATATCACCCTACTTAATCGGTGCATTAAATTGCTGGAGCAAGTTCAGGGTTGAAATCTCGGGCTTTCGAAGCCGTATCACTCCACTCTTGGAATTTGTGCCCAAGGGTTGAGGTCGGGGTTGATGTTTCGACTTAGCAGGTGATTCCACTTAAAGTTCAATGTTACAGATTTTGGGTCCCAACATAAAATAAAATGCTCGTTGCATACATACGTCAACAAATATGAAAAAAAACATATATGGATCATATGGACATGCAAATACACACCATATATTATCACGGCATGCACCATATATTATCACTCCATACACGCATGAATCATATGCCATGTAAATACACACATTAACCCACATGCATATACACCAACTGATTGCTAGCCATTGTGGTAGAAAGATTGATGGCAAAGAACTGATAGATCATATGGAATTGCAATGCTAGTCGGGATTAGGATCAGTATTCATTAGCATCTGATTGTCTTAACACCACACAACAGGCATGGACAGATTGATTCCCATGTCAAGAAACATTAAAAACAGCTCACGGTCTTACTTCAAACAACAGACGGCGAAGGGCAGGACGGAGCCGACGACGAGGATGACAGGAGGGAGTCGACGATCCAGTGAGGAGGGAGGGCTGGCGGCAAGCAGTGGAGGGAGTTGGGGAAGACGTAGCTGGGACGGAGCTGAGCGGTGCAGGAAGTCGAGAGGGTGGGACGGAGCTTGGGCCGGAGTTGGGCGGGGCAGAGCAGATCTGGTCTGAGGGTATGCTGGCGGCGGGAGGTCGAGGCGGAGCAGGGAGCTCAAGGTAGGAGAGGACGGTCCAGGGTCGGCCGCTGCGTAGGGAGGTCGAGGTCTGGCATCACGAGAAGAAGCGGGTAACAGTGTGGGGAGAGGGCACGGTGGCGTGGGGAGAAGAGGGCGGTGGCAGTAACCCTAGCGTCTTACCTTCGCTGTTATGTCACGATGGGGAACGAGTAGGGGGTAGGACGAAGGAGAGAAAAATAGTAAGAAGTTTTAATTTATGTACAAGGTGGCATTTTCTTATATATTCAGTCAACTCTAGGGGTATTGATTATACTGGAGAGGTGGGAGGGCCCGAGAAGCTCAAGAAACCTAAAAAATGAGGCTTCCCAGTATGTGAAAGATTTAGCAGTGCTTAAAGTCACAATCCAAAATAAGCTAACACTTAAGAATACCTTATAGCTTATTTTAAGCTATAAGCGAGGCTATAAGTCAGTCCTAAGCGGCCTAAATAAACCACCGTGGCAACCAGCTTACTTCACCATTTCGCCACAATCAGACCCTAAAACATCTCCCATTATAGCAAGACGATCATATGCACTCTATAAATACGCCTATCCACACTCGCCGTGCCTACTTCAAGGCCATCATGTTCATGTTGGCCCAAGCATTCAAGCAATGGTGCTTGCAGTGGCCCAAGCATGTTGGCCCAAGCTAATAACTCTTTTCACTAGCTACCAGGGAGCAAATACTATTGCTGCCATGACAGTACTTGAATCCTTCAGATCTTTACTCACTCCTAACTCCTGAATCTTGACAGAAGATTCAGAAGATACAAATTTGAGACTCGAAATTAACAATTAATTACCAAGGCCAAAAAGAAGTCCAGCGCGCGTACTGAACTCAGAATATTCAAGCATTGCTGGGGAAGCACTATAGTTTGATGCAATTGCAACTTCTGATGACAAAGTTCGCTGTAGTTTGTGGATGCAAGTGAAAAAATTAACTTGAATACGAGAAAGATAGGGTGATTTGGCCTTTCCCTTTCTCCCATAAGCAACGGTTCGGTTTTGCACTTTTGTCTAATACTTTTAATTTGTTGGTGACAAAAAATTTTAGGCAATAGAAGAGAGAGTCTCCCCAGCCTCAATTGTTGTCGGTGACAATTAAAAGCCGGAAGCATTAAGTCTCCGTTACACTTCTAATTGAAATCCAAATTCCTGGCCTTCGCGAGATTTGGAGTTCATGATCCATGTATCTCTTGCCGGTGGAATCAGATTGTCAAGTAGTAGTACATTTTCCTGCTAAATATTGTGTTGCTCCGTGTGGTACCAAGCCAAAGAACCTATATGAGGCTATGAGTTAGACTAGCAATTGCCAGATCGTATCTATTATATGAGCCACCCGTGCATGGGCCAGCCAACCACAGCCACTCTTGTCACATCCAACGGATCGACCAACCGTTGCCCTCCAATGCCCTTAGGAATTTGGCTATTTATATCGCTTCCGGATTGGCGCACAGGGTGTCAAACCACAGCGCTGCAGCCTGCCTCGCCTCCTCTAGCTCGTGAGCAATGGCCCCCACCGTGATGGCCTCTTCGGCTACCTCCGTCGCTCCTTTTCAGGGGCTCAAATCCACAGCTGGGCTTCCCGTGAGCCGCCGCTCCAGCAGCGCTGGCCTCAGCAGCGTTAGCAACGGTGGAAGAATCAGGTGTATGCAGGTAAAGTACTGAAAGGATATCTAACTAGCTATCTATGTAGATTACTGTCAGCATGCCTGATCTCATCCTTCCAATGCTACTGAGCAGGTGTGGCCGATTGAGGGCATCAAGAAGTTCGAAACACTATCATACCTGCCGCCCCTCAGCGTGGAGGCCCTCCTAAAGCAGATTGAGTACCTCATCCGTTCTAAGTGGGTTCCTTGTCTCGAGTTCAGCAAGGTTGGTTTCGTGTTCCGTGAGCACAACAGGTCCCCTGGGTACTACGACGGTAGGTACTGGACCATGTGGAAGCTGCCTATGTTTGGATGCACTGATGCCACCCAGGTGCTCAAGGAGGTTGAAGAGGTCAAGAAGGCCTACCCTGATGCTTTTGTCCGCATCATCGGTTTCGACAATGTCCGGCAGGTGCAGTGCATCAGCTTCATCGCCTACAAGCCACCAGGTTGCGAGGAGTCCGGTGGTGCCTAAGCAAGTCGAACCCAACAGGTCACCCATGAGCGATCATATATGAAGCGTCAGTTTGGTTTTGCCAACTTTGAGGTTTCACTGGGGTCACCTCGGTTTTCCTTTTCAGATTTATTTCTGCGTCAATATAAGTGTTTATGTACGTTATCTATGTACGTGTCAACTTATACTAAGAAGCATGCATATGTGAAGGTTTTCTTTTAAAAAATAGAGGTGGTACCTCTATATTGATTAATGCACGCGATCATAAGTCAGTATATTACAAGAGGTTCATTGCTCCAAAAAGAGACAAACAGCTACACACGGAGCTAATACATGAGAATCAAGCATTACAAATTATGTTGCTACACTACCATCCATACCGAGTGAACAAAATCTGCGTTACCATCTCTAAATGGTTGTACCCATTAGCCAAAGAATATCATCCCTCCTGTTGCTACAGGAAGGACCCATAAGGATGACGTTAGTAGCCGTATAAATAATCTGCAAAAGGTTAGCATGTTTCATTATCAAATACCATATCATTATGACTAAGTCAAAGTGGCAAACATAGTGCACTCACTCCCACTAGGATTTGTACCCGAAATGGTTTACCCAAACCCGTTAACAAATTCCCAAACATATTAGAAATGCTACAAATTAGTGGGAGGGAGGAAGATTATAAGCTATATGGGCTGTGCGCTATACAAGGCGAGAAAATTGGCAATCAAAAAAGAGATGTCGAATCGTCTCCTCCTCATCACAAAAGCAACATGTCCTACTCCCCTTCTGTTTACGTTTGGCTAGCTAGGTTGTCCTTTGTTAAGATTACCTATGATAGAGGTACCATATGGCGGATTGTTTTATCTTTAGGGGGTCTTGACCTTCCAAGTAGCCAAATGTCAGAAAAGATAATTATTTCACTAAAGGCGGTGGCTGCACTGTAAAATGTCTAGACAAGTTGTAGCTTCCAACGGAAGACATCCCTCTCTTGGTTAAGATGGACACTGGCAAGCCATCCAACAAGTTCCAAAAGTGGGAGTCGATTAGCTTCACCTTCACCTGGGTAAGAGTTTTGGTATGTATGTATTTGTTACAAAGCAACTTTGTATGCCTAGGGCCCCTTGCTCTTTAGGTTGACAAATAATGTTTCATCTTGTTACTGATATTTCTCTATCTAGTTGTAACTCTGCCAGAACAAACTGAGACAATACAAATCCAACCGATCTCGCAGCTCTTTACGTACTTCAAAAAAGCATAACATAAATATCGTTAGGCTACTCAAGATCGAGTTGATAAGGACAAGTCTCCCCTATAGCTCCAACAACTAAGTTTCTCTTCGAACCAATCTTCTATCCACTCTCAATCTTTGTTACGCAACTTTTGGTAATGGATTTGAAATCTGGAATACTGAGATATCGGAAAGGTAGGGATCCAACCTAGCAGCTAAAAAGCTGTTTATACTGATGCTAGCTAGATACATAAAACGTAACAGTAGTGTGACCAGCATATTGGCTTGCTTTTATGTGAGGCTTGCACCGGCCACACATACACATAGATATACATATACATATATATACATTGTACATATTAGCGCAGGAGAGATCTAACAAAGGAAAGCTGATGGCAATGGGCTTGTTTTATAAAACCGAACTAAGTAGTGAGAGCCTACTGCCTCCTCTTAGGATCATCTTATTCCTTGGAAAGAGGCTTTGGAGGCAGCTCAGAGGAGCACACTCTTATCTCTACACACATTGAAAAACAATATATAAATTACATTGGCAAACATATCATATTTAGCTCTTCTTTGAGATGCCATGACAAGTGTTCTCATCTTTTGTGTAATTAAGATTCGCACCCAGGATATTAGAGATAAGTACTTTCGGCTCAGCTTGCACTAGCGGATGGAATAGGTAAATTCAAGTTTCCCATAAATGCTACACGTACAAAGGCTGACATTCTTGTTAGAAATGTGCCCTAGTGGCAATTATAGGGATGATCATATTTCATTGTATCCATGATTTATTAAATATTTGTTGAATAATATTATTTGTATTGATTAGTAAGTATGTGACCTGTTTGTGAAACTCCGTACTAAACTTGAATGATTATTCTAAATTGGTCCCTAATCGGAATTCATGTCAGGACACAGATGAATAATAGACTAGCATACGTATTGGTTGATGGCCATGTTGCACGGGTTATGGACATAGAGATGTCGAACCAATTATATGAGCACATATTAGGGAACATGGGGTTGATCAGACCCAACTTGAGTCACAATGTGTGTGCCATGTCCTTTGACCTGAGATTGTCGTATGTGCTTGATATGTGTAATGACTTACTTAGGGGTTGCCAAACACTACTCCGTAACTGGGCAGTCATAAAGGTTGCTTTCTTATTTGTCATGAAGCATGATGCAAGGCATGGTCAATCGAGATGGGATTTGCCCCTCTTTGTAATCAAAGAGATATCTCAGGGCCCCTCGAGCGATCGGATCTAGAAATGCATGGCCGTGCTACTTAAGGTCAAAGAGTTAACCTAGTACAGGATTTCGAGACACGTGATCGAGAAAGAGCGGTCAAGCTCGAGCTTGTGCTTGACAAATATCGTGAGGCAAAGGGAGTTGCATATATAACATTGCGAAGGTTCGTCCGATATGATCTTTACGTATGTTTGGGAGTTGGCACGTCCTGTCAGGGGGCCACTACCAATTAGTGACCGAGTAGGAGTACTCTGGTCATGTCTGAACGTGCGTGAACCTATAGGGTCGCACATTTAAGAGGTTGGAGCCTAATTCGGATTAGG
This sequence comes from Stipa capillata, assembly GCA_019208055.1. Lineage (NCBI taxonomy): Eukaryota > Viridiplantae > Streptophyta > Magnoliopsida > Poales > Poaceae > Stipa > Stipa capillata. Next base: position 39,722 of record JAGXJF010002258.1, read on the forward strand.
ATCCGAGTTAGACTAGGCATTGAGTCCTAATGGGGCTCTAACGAAGAATCCCATTATGGGGACGTCTATATAAGGAGAGGGACTGACATATTAGGGTTAAGCCAATTCAGAATTTTTGGAACCTGGCCATCACTCCTCCCACGCCTAAAGTCGCCCGCTTGGATCTAGCAATTCGGACGAGTGACATTCCTCCCTAAACGAGTAGATACCTTGGAGGCATTGCAGCTGCGACGCTTGGATGAACCGTCCGAAGGAACCGCGAGGAGGAGACGAACTGTTCGAGAGAACCGTGAGGAGGAGAAGGTAGTACGACTACAGCTGCACCGATGTTGCATCGACTCTATTTCTGCTACGGATCTGCGCCTCTAGAGGTAACCTCGTGATCTATTACTGTAGCAACTCCTGGTTTACGCGGTAGAATTTTTTATTTTGCGCTAGTGTAGCCTACCCATATCCCTATAATTTTATATACAATACAACATTTATTTAATTAAACCAACTATCTTGACATACCATGACAGATCCACCTGAGCCAATTTGCGACCTGTGTAAAAAAATAAATCTGTACATATGCTTCCTTTGCACTGTTTAAGGCTGTCCAATGTGTTTTCTTGTCTTTTTTGCACAGGTCACAAATGGCCATATTATTTTTCAAAAATTTAAATATGTATACTTCATTTCATCATATCTCGGTGTGAAATGTTTCATATTTTTCTGAAATTTGTACGTGATTTTAAAAATCGCCAAAGCTAATAGATGTATATGCCCTGGGTGCCATTTAGCCGCATTGGGAAAGATGCTTACTACACACATAAACCTATTGAATGTTCCCATGTTTTGGCAGGATTGGAGTAATTGCTTGCTAAATTGGATTATAGGATTTGAGACGGCTTTGAACTCCCCAAAATTTTATTATAGCTGTAAGTTTTTCTTGGTTTACCGTGGTTACCTGGCAAGTGAACAGAAGCTTACAGAACTTTGATGAATGAACAAACGAAAGAAGCATCAAATTCATATAACAGTCATCAGTAGAACACCTGGCCTTGCTCAAATGCATGCAGTAAAATAAAGGATGATGCACCTTGTACCGACGCCGATAGCTAGTAAGCACCGTCTACAAAATTGTAAAACTAGGAAATACTTGCAAAACAGGGCATTCCTAATAACAACGGAGTCCTAAATAGTATAAAGGTTTTAGCCATCGCCTTTGTACATAAGGGGGCTTTGATGTTATTCCGTTTCTCTAGTTTCACATACTATGTTTGATTTTTGTGTAAAGTTAGTGTTTGGCTGGTTTTCGATAAACTCTGTGCAACTTTGTAATAGCTGTAGGCTATGTGTATGAACAAGCTCAGAGGCCGAGAGATACTCTTTGTTTGTATTGCACCATCTTGATATGGCAATAAAGTAATAAATTCTTCTTTATTTAAAAAGAACAATATACATAAATTTTCTGGTTTAAAGAACTTTCATATGGGAGAAATCTATTGTTTTTGTAAAGCTAAGGAGTACGAGGAGTTGGTACTTCGCATTCCGGTATCTTGGCATTCGTATCCACTACAGGAAATTACCAAATAGACATTAGAAGGTGTGGAGGATATATTCGAGAACAAACTTACTAGTGGAGGTCAGCTTGTCCTCATGAATTATGTGATATGTGGGTTGTCTATGTTTATGTTCTCTTTGTTTTGTGATACTTAATTAAGTAGTATGCAAACGGTTGGACTACTATCGATCCAGTCTTTTATTGCAAAGTGACAACCATAAGCGTAAATATAAGCTTACAAGATGGAAACATTTTTATAGTTTCAAAAGATCAAGGTGGCCTAGAAATTTAGAATCTCGACTTCAAAAACAAATATTTGTTGAGCAAGTGGCTCTGCAAGTGCCGTGAAATGTGAAATGATATAAACCATGGTACCCTCGATCATCGAGTACAGTCAACGTAGCTAAGGAGACACATTCTATTTTTAATGCTTTTAGTTGTTTTTGTTAAGTTTGCTGTTGTAACTTTCGGTGACACATTATATGCTGGAAGCAAACCAAAATGTTGCCGTGTCACTTGTTTTTTGGTCACAAGTGTCAACAATTTTAAGGTTATACGAACTTGTTCACATTTTTGGTTTTGAACATCCGTATATGAAAGTCATACCATTCCAAATGTTTTTTCTAAAAAAATTTCTGGGATTCTGCGAGTGGGGAAGATAGTACCTATTGTATAGTAAAATAAAAATACGATTAAAACATGGTTTAAAAATTACAGAAAAATAATAATAGTAAAGAATATAAAGCACATAGAGAACAAGAAACGGAAGTGTCGCTAGCAAGGAATTTGTCAATGAAGTCACCCTCGGACAGTAAACTTGTGGCACCCCGATTCGGCTGGCCGAGGTGCTAAGGGGACGAGCCGCTAAGTAGTCCTTGCGATTGCTGCTACTACCTCACGTTTCTTACCAAAAATAAGTGCAGAAAATGTGGCGACACAACTCCTCTGCCGCGCGGGCTTCTAGTGGCGGGGCAGGATTTGCTGCTGCTCATGTTGCGTTGAGCTACGCTCGGTAGAAGTCAGCAACTTGCTGAGATTGAGTGGTTGACCGAAGCACCTCCAGCTCCGCCACCAGCAAGCGCACCTGCATCGCCTCCGCCCGTTTTGCCGTCACCTTGGCTTGACGCCAAATGTCTTCCACCTCGTCTGCCAAGCTGCGTCCCCCCCCTCCTCTCATCCTCAGCCATTGAGGGTACTGGCACCTCCTCGGCCCAAGCACCAACTTGACTTTCGCCGCCTCCAACAATGCCCGTCCCAACTCCACCTGGGGGCCCACTCAGGCCTATGGGAATCCCGATCAGACTGGATGGGGCCAAAGTACCTTGCCCCGCCTGCTCGCCAACACCTCCTTCCTCTCCTCCAATGAACAGGGGAGGAGTTCGGCGCTGAACTGGTGTGCCAGACTCCTCTCCCGCTACCACCTTTCGCTTGGTGCCCACTGAGTTCTTCTCCGTCTGAGGTGGCAGCAGGTCGCTAAGACGTAACCTTCAGCAGTTCCCCACAGTCGGCACCAACTGTCGACGAAGTCGCCCTCGAACAGTAAACTTATGGCACCCCGGTTCGGCTAGTCGAGATGCTAAGGGGACGAGCCGCTAAGTAGTCCTCATGATTGCTGCTGCTACCTCATGTTTCTTGCCAAAATAAGTACAGAAAATGTAGCCGAAAAATAACCCTGAACTCTCGGGCATATATTGGATTTCTCCCTCCTTTTGAGAGTGGTCACCCCACCCTTTTATAGGCGGAAACGACTTACAAGTGTATATACATTCTTGCCCATAAGCAGTTTACAGTTTTACCCTATATCACACTACAATGCCTTAGGCTGCTCTGTCTTTTCCTCCTTGCCTCTACCTATTATATTTGTCGGAATCTGCTGGATGTGCCTCACTGGTATGGACTGCTGCCCCCCCTATTGTACTTCTTCAATAGAGTCTTTGATCCTTACTTGAACCCATTCATTCCTCGCCCTGATACCTCGTAGAGCTCCACCGAAGCGTACGTCGCTCTATAGCTCAAGGGTGCCTTGCTTGAGTACACTGCATAGCCTTGCCCATATGCACATTGTCAAGTCACCCAAGTACACCCCGCCGGGGCATGTCGCTGTTCTTTCAAAAAGGATGTGGTTAGTTTCCTGTTAAGAAATCAGGGGTACCTTAGCCCAGGCGTCATGGCGGACTCCTCCAACAGTAGCCCGTCACTGTCACGAGCGGTGAGCATGACACTGCTCTAGACAGCGTCTACCTTTTGGCCCAAGACAAGGTGGATGCCCAATGGCCTAGGACAAGGGTCCCCACTTCGTTGGGATTGACGCCCTCCCTTCCTGCTGCATCTCTCTCTTCCCCTTATCTATTCTCTTCCATTGACTTAATTCCCACCATAATCATCATCCGAACCGTTGCCTCTATGATCGCCGCGCTGTGGCCGTTATGCTCCCTTGATACCCGGGCCGCCTCCGGGGCCTATATTGTCACGGACCCAGAATTGCATATGATTAGGGGAACGCGAAGTCGCCAAGGACCGAAGGACTCGCCAGCCCGGTGGCACGGTACCTGCGCCGTACGCACCAAGGTAGAACGATCCGACACGCGCCACGTGCGAGCCGGCCGGAAGCGACTAATCTTCCCAAAACCACATACTATTCCATAATCCGGTGAAGATTCAGAGTCGTTCCCGAATCCTACCATGACAAGCAAGGTCGGAGGAGCCCGGCAATTCTACCCACACCCTAACCTAGCTCGGAAGCTAGTGGGTCGCTCGAAAGCCCGGTAGAACGCCCACACCCTGCCTGGCCGGCACAGCATCTCAGCCAGCGGGTCACTCAATCAACACCTGCTCGACTTAGTAGAAAATGGTACGGCCTCGATCCTTCACGGCATACCCATACACTTCATATCATTCACGCATTGTGCAGGGGCAGCCTGGATTAACAACTCGGATATCATCACAAAGCTCTACATTACGATATTAATAATAACAGTCCACGATGGGACGATATATTACATCAGTCGGTTATCACTGGAAACATATCCGAGTACGGAGCAATTTAACAACAGCGGAAGCAAAAAGATTAGACCCACAGCGACATAGTGGCCGCTGAACAAAACACCAACTATCCCATGAATCGACTAACTAACCGAGGAAACAGCAATGTCAAGCGTCGTCAAAGAAATCTTCGACCACCGGCTCACCTGCAAGCTCTAGGAATAACCTAGGTGAGTACAAACGTACTCGCAAGACTTATTCGTGCTTGATTAAATGTCCTACACATGGATTTGCTACTGCGGAATTAAACATGATGCTTCTCAAAGTAACAATATACAAGTACACAAGTACACATCTACTCATAAGGGAATGAACAGTTCAGATATAACAATCCAAGCTGATATCCAATTCGAATCCAAATCCGGAACACAATCCAACCCGATATCCACCTCACACTCGAATCCAATTAACCGAGTCCGACCAATAAAATAGTTCATGATTCAATTCCAATTGATCCATCATAGCACAACAGAAAAGGAGCACGATGAAGTCACCTCCGGTTGGTATGTCGACGAACACCAACCTTATTCATCGTGCCCGATGAAGTCACCTCAGGTTGGCCTCGCGACATACCAACTTTATTCATCGTGAATCTTCCTTCGACTCTTGGTTAACACGGTGAAATCGCCTCAGGTTGTATTGCGATGAAACACCAACTTTATTCATCGTGCCCGATGAAGTCACCTCAGGTTGGCTTCGCGCAATCCCAACTTTATTCATCGTGAACCTCTTATCAACTCTCGGATAGCACGGTGAAGTCACCTCCGGTTGCATTACGACGAAACCCAACTTTATTCATCGTGCCCGATGAAGTCACCTCAGGTTGGTTTCGCGAAATACCAACTTTATTCACCGTGCACCCGCTCGACTCTTACACATCACTCGAACAAGTTTAGGTGATTAGGGCAACACCTAAGATTCTCGACAGGGCGACCCTTCCTACACATGCTAGTTTACGAGTCCCATACAGCAATTTAAATAAACATTTCATCACACGCATACATAACAAGATAAGGCATGGGAACAACGATAAGAAGGAAATGCAACAAGCTCTGCTTGCCTTAGTCATAGGATTCCTGATCTTGCGGGGAGTTGTAAGCCGGGTGATCTCCTTCTTCGGGCTCTGAAGCGAGCGATACCGGAAAAGAACAATAGAGGAATACTTAACAACCAGCATGTATGCATGGATGCTTGATGAAGGATGCATGTATCTAAGTAACTAGTGGTTGTTGAGGAGGTACTACTATGCGCATGATCTTAGGTTAGCTCACCAGAGGCTTGTGGGTGGTAGCTAGGATGCATGCATGACTCGTTAAGATGCTCCGATGAGTTAGGGTTGACGTTGGTAGCGGCGGGGCATGTCAACAGTATTAATTAAGCTAGTATAGTGAAAGTAACTTAAGCTATGTGTTCAAAGTAATTAGAATCATGCAAGTTAGAGTGTCGATCATCAACTAGGGTTTGTGCCGATCTGCGACAAATGGGGCTAACGAACGCCTTATCGGGTGGCATATGTGCCACAGAACTCCGGGTCCTACCCCAAATGCATGTAAGGGTCTCCGTGATAGTGTGTTAGGGTTTAGTCGCTGATGTACCGTGCATGCGTGATGAGCTACACTAGCTCTGCATTCCAAGTGTGACCTAAGGATGTGAGATGTAACAAACATCCCTCAGTTGAATGGTGGAAGTCACGTTGTAACCCTAATATCTATGCATGTCCATTTCGTGAGGTTGTAACTTGGGGCTATCATTACTAGGCGTAAAGAGATGGGCACAATTAAAAATGTTGGGGCTCTAGTAGTGTTCTGGAATAAGGGTTCAGTGCAACTGGAACCGCGTGATTTGGAATTACTGTCGCCAAACTAGGGTTGATCGATGGTCGACGATTAACAAAGAGCTAATAACTCGTGCTCTAAAATGACCTACTGTGCATTTGCAAATATTGGAAATCTAATTGAACCAAGTCGTAGGGAATCTTGCGAGGTTTCCGAATATATAAAATTTACCTAAATCCGACGTACGGTTTGAAAGTTATGCTCAATTGAATTTTGTCGGATTTTGGAGTCAAAACCCTAACCCTAACTGTGAGACCTAAATTGCTAAATCCACCCGAGCTTTACCCGGGTCTAACTCCCAATCCCTACGCGCACCCGAGAGAACTACCCCCAACATCTCAGCCCATAATCTCATCCCTCTATCATATGGGTCCCGCACCGAACTCGTGGCCGAATGAAAAAGGGCCACGTGGCCTCTCTCTCACCTCACCCTCACTCCCTCTCACCTTCTCTCTCTCTCTCGTGGACCGACCGGAGAAGGGCTCGGTTGCGGCGGCGCGGTCACCGAGCTCACTGGAAAGGGGCAAGGGGGGCACGGCCGGACTCGGGAAGAGGCGTGGGAGCTCCAGAAGCTTACCCCGAAGACAAGGCCAGGCTCGGGGGAAGACGGGGAAGTCGGAGGGGAGCCGGCAACGTGGGGGACGGCGGCAGTGCCCGGAGCGGCGTGGGGAGGCGAGCTCGGGCCCGGATCTGCAAGAAGAATGGAAGAGGAGGGTTAGGGAGGAGAGGAGGTGGTTGGGAGCGGAAGAAAAGAGCTCGGGAACCACGGGAGAAGCGGCTGGAGCGCGTCGGAGCGGCGCCGGAGGTGAGGAAGAACGCGGCGGCGGGAGCTCCGGTGGCGGGTTGCTAGGGTTTTGGGTTCTGGTGTAGAAGAGGGGGAGGAGAGCGGGGAGACAAGGGGGAGAGGCGCGGTCCGAGCGGCGCATTTTATAGGGCGGCGCGGCTGTCGGAAGGGCGCTGTCGGGACGGTACCGCCCGCCATGGCCGTTCATCGGCGGCGACGTGGAGGCCCCGCCCTGACAGGCGGGCCCCACGGGCCAGCGGGAGAGGAGGCGCGGTGAGAGGCCGACGGGCGGGGCCCCCGCACTGGGGAGGTCAGGCGGAAGGAGATGGGCCGGCCGGGGCGGCCCGAAGGCCCCGGGCCTTTTTCTTTTTCTTTTAACTTTTCCCCTTTTTCTTTTTATATAGCAACAGAGAAGGGGTTTGCGTCATTTTATGTGCGATATTTGCTCCAAAATTCCTGAAATTTTTACAGGACTCTCTAAACCTTATTTTTAAGCTTCTGTAGAAATTTGAATCAGGTTGGGCAAGATTGACCTATGTTTGCATTCCAATTCAATTTGGGGGCTCAATTTGAATTTATACTGCAACTAAGCCCTAGGTATACTCAAAAATTCTGAAATTTGGAGGAGATGCTCAAAACATTATAAGAGCCCTACTGCAGGAGTTTGGAGTGTGTTTGCCCTAGGTTCCAGTTCAAACCCGACTTTTGACCTAATTGGAGTTTGCGTTACAACTGGGTCCTTTTTGGTCCTTCAGAAATTTCCAAATCTTACCCGGATGTTTAAAAGTGAGCTATGGGCCCACTGTAAGATGTTCAAGTCCTTTAGAGTGGAGTTGACCTAATTGACGTATTACGATTTAGCACTCCTTCTCGGAATTGCTTTCTAACCCTAGGTTCAAGTGACGATGCAAGAGGGCTCGGGATAAGGGTCCGGGAGGAAGAGGGGAAAAGTTCGGTGGGAAGATTCATCGACGGTGTCACTGATCACTCCACATGCTAATGTTAGAGTTGTTATCCGATACTTCGAATAAGTTGATTGGTGTTTGCAAGATTTATCCGCCGAGGATGAGATATGTACATATTCTATAAGGTTTCTTATTACTGTATTTTAGTTTTAACAAGGTGTGTGTGTGTGTGTGTGCGGGGTTTTATATAGAATGATGAATGCCATGTATGCATGAATGCAGGACAAATACCCGGTCGTCTAATTTGGGTATTACATATATATAGCACAGGGTTCCCCCCATTCTCCCCCTGCCTTCACAACTCCACCACTTCTTTGCCGCCTTGCTCCACCGAATGCTGAGGGCTCCTCCCTTCTCGTCCTCACCCTACTCTACCCAAGCTCTAGCAAGATTCAGCCTACCCGCTGGGTAGCTTGAAGCAACTCTTAGATGAAATCGCTCTTCGAGGCCGTGCCAAACATGTCGTCCAGTAGGCAAGTCGCTGCCCCGAAGCAGAAGAGGAAGATGACGAAGAGCACCCCCATCTACTTGCGCTGGCTCGGGAAGTCTAGCGCCACAAAGGGCACATCGTTTCCAGCAGCTCCCATCGTCCAAGAGGTCCTATACCACTTCGACCTCGAAGTATCGGACCTTAACCCCACCGCAATCGCTTGGATGGTGATTTATGAGTGGGTGATCAGGACAATGCTCATGAAGAGCTCGGCAGCCTGCTTCACCTACTTCCACGAACCGGTGATGACGTCAGTGCTACTCCACAACGGGCATCATCGTTGTACGGAACGGTCAGTTTTCGAGCAAACCATCGTGCCAAGGACCTACCTCGCCATGGCCTTGAAGAACAAGTGGAAGGATTGGCACAATGAATGGTCCTATTACCACGTCGATAAACTCGGCTTCTCCCGGAAGAAGGAGGTCCCCGAATACACGAGCCATCAACTGATCATGTCGAATAGCGACATGGTTAGGCGCGATACGCTCGGGCAGATGAGTTGCTAGTTCTCTTCTCATGACTTGGTCGAAGAATACCTCCTATTGCGCATCCACCCCCTCGCGACGGGCTAGAACCCGAAGGGTTATCCCCTGCCCGAGGGTAAACCATACAGGCCTTGCGACTTCTATGGCTACAAGCCCATGGAAGGTAAGTCAGCCTCCCCTTCTCATTTCTTCTTGTCGATTTACTTATTCTTAAGATCCTTGTTGCCTCCGTAGGATAAGACTTGCCCCGTGCAGAGCAAGACGCTTTGGCCATACTTGAGAAGTACTCCATCCAGGAGGCTTGCTCTGTGGCAAAGGTTTCAAGTGGGAAGCACCTCCTCATTCGAGCCTAAGGACTGCTTAGGAGACTAAAGTCGGGTAGAAAAGGAAGCACGCAACATCTCTTTCAAAAAAGGGGAAGGGGAAGAAACACGTCGTCGTGGTGACGCTCGACGACTCTGACAATGAAGAGAGCGAGCAGCTTGAGTCGTCAGCACGAGGCGACGACGTCGAAGGGGTCGGTGATGAAGGTTCAGGAACTCAACCTTGCTGCCCAAGGGGGGCTTAGCAGGACCTAGGAGGAGTCAGCTGAGACGACATCCCCTCCTCTTGGCCCGACATTGGGAAGGGGCCGATGGGGGGTCTCCCCAGGGCCTTTGTATCCACACCCATCACACAAGGCCCACACCCTTCCTAGACTCCTTGTCCTCATCCTTCGAGGTGCAAATCATTGAGCGCGCCAATGACGTGGTGGAGACAGTTGGGGTGGCAAACAGCCCCTTGGCCGCCCCTGCACTCCCAAGGCCACTCTGGTCGACATGCTGCCTTCTTCTCACACCGATCCGGCCTTGCCCAGGGCGGATGACGCGGTGGTCTTTCCTATGTCCCCTCTTCAGGCCAAGGCTGCCCCAGCTATATGAACAGCGTCGTCGGTTCCTCTGCAGCAGACCTGCAAGACGCCGCTGGCTCGGCTCACGAGGATGTCACGCGCGACACTCTTGCCTAGTCTCATCCTTGGGGAAAGACTCTGGCCGAATGGGCGACGTGAAGATCACGGGACGTCTCTCGCCAGAGTTCTTCACCGGGTCCTCCGTGGAGCTTTCCTTCGCGAATCGTGCTAGTTTGCGTCTCACCGAGGATGACATTTTGGCTATCTTCTCCAGCCTGTCAGCCGCACAAATCAGCGTGGCCTCTTGGGCCAAAACCCTCGAGGTATGATTTCTACATTTCCCCCCAAACATGCCTTCCCCTACATTCTCCTTTCTTTTACATCCTGTCCTTGCTAATCGCCTTTCTGCCCTGCCTTAGTGCCTATTCGTTGAAGAGAGACTCTCGCTTCTCGAGACCCAAGTAGGCGAGGAGGGATCTCCCCTAGATGCCAAGAAGGTCAAGTTGGCCAAGGCGGAGGACCGTTTGGCTGCCGTGCTCCAGAGGGTCGACGAGGCAAAGTCTCACCTAGCCGAAGGGCGACAAATAGAAGAGGAAGCTCGCCAAGGCTGAGGAGCATCTGGATGAGGAGCTAAAGAAGGCAATTGATGTAGAGGCAGAAATGAAATGACTATAGGAGGATAACGATATGTTGTGAGAGAGGGTCATCCGTTTGCGGACCACGAGACAAAAATCCAAAAGCTCATACGCCCTCTCTGCAACGCATCCCTCCTTGCCGCTTCTGGGGTCAGGCTCGATGTGGACGACTTTGAACTCAATTACCTGGAGACGATGATCATCGATGCCATCAAGTAGTCGACCGAGCGCTGCCGAGATGCCCTTGAGCAAAGCCCCGTCTTTGCTCATCAGAATGCGCAGGCCGTAGTTTAGCTATTTCTCAATTGCACCTACCTTGCCACCAAGGTTGAGCCAAACCTCTTCTCCGCTGCCAACTATGTCGCCAAAAAGACTGCCGAGGTCATCACTGCCCACGATGTCTACAAGGTCAAAGCCAACACCTTCCTTGGCAAAATTTTGGGCCATCGCAAGAAAGGGGCAAAGTATGTCGAAGGACTGTTGAAGGCTCGAGCCGCGAGGGGTGGCTCAACTAGCACGCCGGTAGAGTCGTCCCAACCCCCCGAGGTTTAGAGCCCGCATCTCTTCTTTTGCATTGGGTCACGGGACGACATTGCTCCACTTAGATCTTTGCTTAATTTTATAGACATGTCGCTACGTCAACATTCCTTTGCCGCTTATGGCTCATCCTGAACTTCACACTACAATTTCGTTTAATCGTTCGCTCGATGGTGATACAAAATAATATTTTGTCCTTAGTCTGCTGTGCTGTGATGTTTATCATTTTTATCATGCCTGTTTGTAGAATGCGGCCTTGAGGTATAAATCACCGTATCGTTGCAATGTCATGCAAGCATCGGTCTGCCTTCAAAGTTCGCGAGCTGGACCTGACTGTGATGCCGTCGATTATGAGGTTTTGGACCACAAAGTTTTTAACAAGAGCGATGCAAGGCGGTGACAGTCTGTTAATCCTCGCCCTCGCCGCAAATGTAGCTCAGTGCACTCAGAAGTAGCTAGCTAGTTTGTGTACTCTCTCTTCGGAGTTTCATGCCTCGATAGAGCGCATCGTTTGAGCATGGAATACCCATGTCTTCTAAGGTGGAGGCGAACATGATGTCCGCTGAGCTGCCCTCATCCACGAAGATATGTTGTACCTCGATCTCCAAGATGAGCATAGAGACGACTAGCGCATTGTGATGAGGTAGGACGATGCCTGCTGCATCTTCAGGCCTAAAGGTGATTGGTGTACTTGCCCAAGCTGGGAGTTCGGTCAGGGGGTACCCCCCGATTTGTTGATCTCTATGGACATACTCCTTGCGTCGGTGCTTTGACTAGAATGTGTGAGCGCTGCCTCCGATGATCGCATGCACAACACGACGTAGCTCTAGCACGCCAGCGGGGGGACCGTGACGTGGAGGTGGGGGAGCTCGAGCGGCGGTTCGATGTGCGTCTCCTGATTGCAACATCCTCGTTCTGTTGGGGCAGCTTAGTACTAAGCTCGGACTCGAGCGACAATGTCACACTCAGTGGTGGAATGCGAGCGACATTGGTGCACTTCACAGTATCTGTTCTGTAGGTTGCCGGCACAAGGTGCTCCTCGTCGATGGTAACGAGGTCTGTCTCCTTGACCTCGCCCTTGTCCTGCGTGGCGCTCCCTCCCATGGGGGCAAGTTTGTGTGCACGGGGGAGGCCGTAGTCGAGGACGTTCCTAGGATCCCTGGCGGCCCTGGCCTTGGCGAGATCCTCAATACCGCTCGTGCTCTTCTTCATGCTCGATTTGGTTAGTCTCATCAATCCCCATCAGATACATGGTAAACATCGTGGTGACGTGGACATCGCCTTCCACCTTCTCAGTCTCCCTAGGTGGGTACGCTTCTACTCCTCAGGCCTTCTCTCTCCGCAAGATTTGTCCTTCTTCAATACGGGCATAAACTTCCATGATATCATAGAGTTGTTCTACCTGACTCGGCCGCTTCCTCTCCAACTTATCCACTAGCGTCTCGTTGTTGATCGTGCGGCCTCGTATATAATCTGCTCAGCAACACCTTTCACTTGGCACTGGACCTCAAAGAAGCGATGTTGGAAGGCGCAGATTGTCTCGCCGGGGCGCTACCAGAGATTGCTGAGGTCTGTTGATGTCATCTCTTTGTTCCAACACCCCTGAAAGTGCATGTGGAGCATGTCGCGCAGCTGTTCCCAGGAGTATATCGTCTGGGGCTCCAGGCCAAGGTACCATGCTTGAACCATGCTAGTGAGGGCGAGCAGTAAGCTTTTCACCATGGTGGCCTCTGCTCCTCCGGCTGCCATCACGGCCGCTTCATAATCCCTGGTGTACTAGATATGGTCTGTGGTACCAGCATACTTTGGCAAGTCAGCCGGATGGAATTTGGGTGGGAACAGCACGCCATAAGTCCCGGGCTCAAAGGACTTGCAATGCTGGTAAGGACGATGATTTCTGGAGCTCGTGGATAGCGGGCAACATAGGGCTGCGCCTGGTCGACATGGGCCTTGCACGGGTGCTAGCCGATGTGTAGGTCCTCCTGACGACTTGGACCATCTTCGTAGCTAGGGATAGCCGCGCGGGCGGCCTACTGTTTTTGTTGGATGTTGGCTCGAAAGCGTGCCGCCTCCCTATCCACCTTGCTCGCAAAAATTGACGCTCTGGTTCGGGCCTCACCCAGGTTCCGAAGTAGTTCGTCAGCGGCAAGGTCGGTGATGCGGATCCATAAAATAAAGTGCTCACAGCATACATACGTCAACAAATATGAAAAAGAACATATATGGATCATATGGACATTCAAATACACACCATATATTATCATTGCATGCACCATATATTATCACTCCATACACGCATGAATCATATGCCATGTAAATACACACATTAATATACACCAACAGATTGCTAGCCATTGTGGTAAAAAGATTGATGGCAAAGAACTGATAGATCATATGGAATTGCAATGCCAGTCGGGGATTAGCATCAGTATTCATTAGCATCTGATTGTCTTAACACAACACAACAGGCATGGACAGATTAATTTCCATGTCAAGAAACATTAGAAACAGCTCATGGTCTTACCTTGAACAGCAAACAGCGAAGGGCAGGACGGAGCCGGCAACAAGGATGACAGGAGGGAGTCAATGACCAAGTGCAGAGGTAGGGCTGCGGCGAGTAGCGGAGGGAGTTGGGGAGGATGCAGTCGGGATGGAGTTGAGCGGCGCAGGGAGTCGGAGAGGCCAGGGCGGAGCTTGGGGCGGAGTTGGGCGGGGCAGAGTGGATCCGTCGGAGGGTGTGCTGGCGGCGGGAGGTCGAGGCGGCACAGGGAGCTCACGGTAGGAGAGGACGGTCCAGGGTCGGCGGCTGCGTAGGGAGGTCGAGGTCTGGCATCGTGTGGGGAGAGGGGCACAGTGGCACGGGGAGAAGAGGGCAGTGGCGGTAACCCTAGCACATTACCTTCGCTGTTATGTCGCGATGGGGAACGAGTAGGAGTAGGATGGAGGAGAGAAAAATGATAAGGAGTTTTGGTTTATGTACAAGGTGGCATTTTCTTGTATATTCAGTCAACTCTAGGTGTATTGATTATATTGGAGAGATGGGAGGGCCCGAGAAGCTTAAGAAGCCTAAAAAATGAGGCTTCCAGACATGTGACGGATTCAGCGGTGCTCAAAGTCACACTCCAAAATAAGCTAGCACTTACGAAAAGCTTATGGCTTATTTTAAGCGATAAGTGAGGCCATAAGTCTGTCCTAAGCGGCCTAAATAAACCCCCGCGGCAGCCAGCTTACTTCAGCATTTCACCACAATCAGACTCTAAAACATCTCCCATTATACCAAGACGATCATATTCACTCTACAGATACGCCTATCCACGACTCGCCGTGCCTACTTCAAGGCGATCATGTTCATGTTGCCCTAAGCATTCAAGCAATGGTGCTTGCAGTGGCCCAAGCATGTTGGCCCAAGCTAATAACTTTTCACTAGCTACCAGGGAGCAGATACTCTTGCTGCCATGACAGTAGTTGATCCTTCAGACCTTTACTCATTCCTAACTCCTGAATCTTGACAGAAGATTCAGAAGATACAAATTTGAGACTCGAAATTAACAATTAATTACCAAGGCCAAAAAGAAGTCCAGCGCGCGTACTGAACTCAGAATATTGAAGCATTGCTGGGGAAGCACCATAGTTTGATGCAATTGCAACTTCTGATGACAAAGTTCGCTGTAGTTTGTGGATGCAAGTGAAAAAAATTATCTTGAATACGAGAAAGATAGGGTGATTTGGCCTTTCCCTTTCTCCCATAAGCAACGGTTCGGTTTTGCACTTTTGTCTAACACTTTTCTTTGTTGGCGACAAAAAATTTTAGGTTGTAGAAGAGAGTCTCCCCAGCCTCAATTGTTGTCGGTGCCAATTAATAGCCAGAAGCATTAAGCCTCCGTTATACTTCTAATTGAAAAGCAAGTTCATGGCCTTCGCGAGATTTGGAGTTCATGTTCCATGTATCTCTTTTCGGTGGAATCAGATTGTCAGGTAGTAGTACATCTTACTGCTAAATCTGTGCTGCTCCGTGTGGTACCAAGCCAAATAACCTATATGAGGATATGAGCTAGACTAGCAATTACCACATCGTATCTATTATGAGCCACCCGTGCTTGGGCCAGCCAACCACAGCCACTCTTGCCACATCCAACGGATCGACCAATCGTTGCCCTCCAATGCTAGACTAGCAATTGCCATCGTATCCACTATGAGCCACCCGTGCTTGGGCCAGCCAACCACAGCCACTCTTGCCACATCCAAACGATCGACCAGCCGTCGGCCTCCAATGCCCTTAGGAATTTGGCTATTTATATCGCTTCTGGATTGGCGCACAGGGTGTCAAGCCACAGCGCTGCAGCCTGCCTTTTCCTCTAGCTTGCGAGCAATGGCCCCCACCGTGATGGCCTCGTCGACTACCTCCGTCGCTCCTTTCCAGGGGCTCAAATCCACAGCCGGGCTTCCCGTGAGCCGCCGCTCTACCAGCACTGGCCTCAGCAGCGTTACCAACGGTGGAAGAATCAGGTGCATGCAGGTAAAGTACCAAAGGGATATCTAGCTAGCTATCTATGTAGATTGCTGTCAGCATGCGTCATCTCATCCTTCCAATGCAACTGAGCAGGTGTGGCCGATTGAGGGCATCAAGAAGTTCGAAACACTATCATACCTGCCGCCCCTCAGCGTGGAGGCCCTCCTAAAGCAGATTGAGTACCTCATCCGTTCTAAGTGGGTTCCTTGTCTCGAGTTCAGCAAGGTTGGTTTCGTGTTCCGTGAGCACAACAGGTCCCCTGGGTACTACGACGGTAGGTACTGGACCATGTGGAAGTTGCCTATGTTTGGATGCACTGATGCCACCCAGGTGCTCAAGGAGGTTGAAGAGGTCAAGAAGGCCTACCCTGATGCTTTTGTCCGCATCATCGGTTTCGACAATGTCCGGCAGGTGCAGTGCATCAGCTTTATCGCCTACAAGCCACCAGGTTGCCAGGAGTCCGGTGGTGCCTAAGCAAGTCGAACCCAACAGGTCACCCATGAGCGATCATATATGAAGCGTCAGTTTGGTTTTGCCAACTTTGAGGTTTCACTGGGGTCACCTCGGTTTTTCCTTTTCGGATTTATTTCTACGTTTATATAAGTATTTATGTACGTATGTATGTACGTGTCAACTTATACTAAGGAGCATGCATATGTGAAGGTTTTCTTTTAGAAAATAGAGGTGGTACCTCTATATTAATTAATGCACGCGATCATAAGTCAATATATTACAAAAGGTTCATTGCTCCGAAATACATGAGAATCAAGCATTACAAAGTCTATTGCTACACTGTCATCCATACCGAGTGAACAAAACCTGTGTTACCATCTCTAAATGGTTGCACCCGATAGTCAAAGAATCCCGTCCCTCCTGTCGCTGCAGTAAGGACCCATACGGATGACGTTAGTAGCCATATAAATAATCTGTAAAATGTTTGAAAGTTTTTCATCGAATACCATATCTTATGACTAAGTCAAAGTGCACTCAATCCCACTAGGATTTGAACCCGAAATGGTTTACTCAAACCCGGTAACCAATCCTAAAACATATTAGAAATGCTACGGAGTTGGAGGGAGGAAGGTTGTAAGCTATATAGACTCTGTGCTATACAAGGCGAGCAAATTAGCAATCAAGAAAGAGATGTTGAATCGTCTCCTCCTCATCACAAAAGCAACATGTCCTACTCCCCTTCCATTTATGTTTGGCTAGCTAGCTTGTCCTTTGTTAAGATTACGCCACGATAGAGGTACCATATGGATTGTTTTGTCTTTAGTGGGTCTTGATCTTTCAAGTAGCCTAATGTCAGAAATATAATTATTTCACTAAAGGCGGTTACTGCACCGTAAATTGTCTAGACGAGCTGTAGCTTCCAACGGAAGACATCCCCCTCTTGGTTAAGATGGACACTGGCAAGCCATCCAACAAGTTCCAAAAGTGGGATTCGCTTAGCTTCCCCTTCACCTGGGTAAGAGTTTTGGTATGTATATATTTGTTACAAAGAAAATTTTGTATGCCTAGGGCCCCTTGCCCCTTAGGTTGACAATAATGTTTCATCTTGTTACTGATATTTCTTTATCTATTTGTCACTCTACCAGAAGAAACTGAGACAATACAAATCTAACCGATCTCACACCTCTTTAGGTACTTCAAAAAAGCATAACATAAATATCGGTAGGCTACTCAAGACCGAGTTGATAAGGACAAGTCTCCCCTGTAGGACAGTTACTTGTCCTTCCAACTACTAAATTTCTCTTCGAACTAATCTTCCATCCACTCTCAATCTTTGTTATGTAACTTTCGGTAATGGATTATAAATCTGGAGTACTGAGATATCGAAAAGGTAGGGATCCAACCTAGCAGCTAAAAAAGCTGCTTATATTGATCCTAGCTAGATACATAAAACGTAACAGTGTCACCGGCATATTGGCTTGCTTATATGTGAAGGCTTGCACCGGCCATACATATATATAGATATATACATATACATATATATACATTGTACATATTAGCTCAGGAGAGATCTAACAAAGGAAAGCTGATGGCAATGGGCTTGTTCTATAAAACCGAACGGAGTAGTGAGAACCTACTGCCTCCTCTTAGGATCATCTTATTCCTTGGAAAGAGGCTTTGGAGGCAGCTCAGAGGAGCACACCCTTATTTCTACGCACATTGAAAAACAAAATATAAATTACATTGGCAAATTAACATATCATGTTTAGCTCTTCTTTGAGATGCCATGACAAGTGTTCTCATCTTGTGTGTAATTAAGATTCTCACCCAGGATGTTAGAGATAACTACTTTTGGCTCAGCTTGTACAAGCTGATGGAATAGGTAAATTCAAGTTTCCCAGAAATGCTACACGTACAGCGGCTGACATTCTATATACAGTACAACATTTATTTAATTAAACAAACTATCTTGACATACCATGACAGATCCACCTGAGTCAAGAGATTTGTTAGGACTTACACGTGACAGCGTTCAACCGTCTCTGAGTTTAATTCATGAACTCTTTTACAGGTTCAAGCTGTCATGTACCCTGAGTCTACCAGATTTCCCCCACATTTTATTTACTGGTGCCTCTCAAACCTACAAACCAAACTCAAAATAGACCATACTCGCTTGAATTTGGCCCTCACAAACACATACTTTTTTTTGCCATTGAAGGGGAAATCCCTGATTTGCTATATGCACCACTCCAGTTCTTGTTTGCTTCTTTTATATCTGTAAGATTTCAATGCCGTCCAATAATTTCAACCATCGCACCGCCAGATCACTACCAGAATATGTTAATCTACCGAGTGTCTAAACTTTTACCGAGTGTTAGCAATCGGACACTCGGCAGCATTTATTTCTTTCCCGAGTGCATAGGTAAACACTAGGCAAAGGACTGAAACACTCGGCACATACATACTTTACCGAGTGTCTAGTTTAAACACTCGGTAGATTAAGGACACTCGGTAGATAGCGGACTGAACGACGTTTTTGGTCGGAGGGAACAGTAAGCAAACGGTTTTTTTGTTACTTTCCCGAGTGTCCGTCGCGCTCACACACAGGAGATAAAAATGACACTCGGGAAACATCAATTTGCGCGGACAGTTTTCTACATCTCGCGGGGAAAGTAGAAATTTGGGAATCCCCTTCCACGCACTGCATCTCCCCCAAAATCCCCTTCGTCCCTGCTGCTCCACCGTCCTCTCCCCAGGCCGTCCGCCTTCCCCACGCCCACTCCACTTCGCCGGCTGCCTCTCTAACGTCGTCGCCATCACAGCGCCATCCCCCCACGTCACCACGGTGCCGTCCTCCCCCAGGCCGCCACCCTAATGCCTTCGCCTTTCATGCCGTCCGTCTTCCCCACGTCGCCCTCCCCACGCCGGTCGTCTCCCTAATGCCGTCGCCCCACATGCCGTCCACCTTCCCCACGCCGCCGTCCCCCATATTGGCCGCCTCTCCTTGAATCCTTCACCTTCCTCATGTCGCCCTCCCCACGTAGGCTGCCTCCCTAATGCCGTCGCCCCCCATGGCGTCCGCCTTCCTCACATCGCCCTCCCCCATACTGGCCGCCTCCTCGTGAATCCTTCACCTTCCCCACGTCACCCTCCCCCACACCGGCCAAATCCCCACCTTCCACGTTACCTCGCCATCGACCTGTCTGTCCCTCCGCCGCTCTCCCCTCAAGCCATCCTGTCTGTGACGAATCTGCCCATCTCCTCTGCCGAAGCCGAAGCTTAGCCGTGGAGCCTGGAAGCTACTACCCTAGTGACGCTGCAGCCCTCACTTCGTCGTTCTATGTTCCTGACCATCATGGAAGCTGCATTGCCTTCGAGCCAAGAACGACCATTGCCTTCGAGCCAAGAAGCTGCATCTGACAACCCAAGGTATATATGTTGGTAGACCTGAGATTTCTAGAACATTTTGTTTACAATTGAAATAGAACATTGTTTAGTACAAGAATTTTACTGAATTTTCATATTTTCGGCTTTGCAATTGGTTAGTGCCTCATTAATCTGTCTATTTGGCCATTCTCTCTCTTCTTTTTGGTAGTGCCTGTTTGTGGAATGGATGGATAGGTCATTGCTATTAGATTTGTCCATTGTGCAGTGCAATGGTACTGTGTTCTATGGCAGCGTGAAATCAAAGATACTAATGAACTGAATCATGCATTAATGTACCACCGAGCTTACTCTTTTAGTAAAAGGAACATGTGTTCTTTTGGCAAAACTTGTAACTTATACAGTTATCATCATTGAAAGTTGCTGCTGCTGCTTATACGGATGGAGGCATATACCCAAGTAGCTCACGAGATTAATGGCCCAGACTTTGATGTCATGCATTCACCCATTGACGTAGCTGCAATGTACAAGGCTGGAAAGGGCAAGAAACATGGCCGCCACATCATGGCTGATGGTTTCATCGACTCACGGATAAGTATCTTGGAGGGCCGAGCATCGGGTAGTGCATCTGTTGATGACATACGCCCTCAAACTCGGCTGCGGCCAACAGTTGACATCATTATGGAACTCAAGGAGGAGTTGGCAGCTAAAAAGGCAGCAAGGCTGTGGATGGAGGAAATAATCTAGGTTTGTTGTAGATAGAAAATTCAATCATTTAGCTACCTTGGTCCTTTGTTTAATGAAATATTTTCCAAACTGCAGGGCTTAGTGAATGGCACGACTCCAAGGCCACTAGTGACTACATTATCTACTCTGGTTTGTTTTCTTCACTTTCTTTGACATTTCCCAACTGTAGGGCATAAATGCAAACTTCACATATGTCATTAAAATTGCAGGGAACAGCTGGATCAACCGCAAATCCTAATGTTGTTGATGGTCCAAATGGAGGTAATATATCTAGCCCAGTCAGAGATCGTGTCGAGACCAATGTGGAGAGGACACCTTAATTTGTCGCCTACCCAAAGTAAGTCATTACTACTATTTTTTATCCTTATGATTACATCTATAATCTTCCTCTCAGATTTACACATACTCAAAGTACAGCAGTGGATACACATCTATATGTGCTGTTTGCTGAGTTGTATGTGATGTCCTCTTCGTAAGTGATAAAACTACTGCAAAAATTTATATAACTGATGGAAATACTCATTTTGGAATAAGAGGATCTTCTCATGATGATGGATGATCCTCTTGGATGCAAATTAACTAGTGAAGATGATGAAACAAATATTTGAAATGTAGTTTCTTAAGTTGTTTGAAGAGCTCACTCTAATTGAAAGTCTTCGACATTAATGTGACACCATTTTATTGATGAAGAGTATAGTTGATAAATAAATACAATATGAGTACTTTACATCCCTGTTTTTCAGTGCAACTTATGACTTACCAGCATATGGTTTGTTTTCATGTTCCAAAATAGCTAGTAGAAGCATCTGACCAAATCAACTTACTCATTGCCTGGGCTTTGCATTCAACTTGGCAGGATGTTTTCTTGCAGCTGCTGAAAAGGTATTACTGCTGAAAAGGATGTTTTCTAGAGATAGCAGTTTTCTTCTAGTCACATTCTGGAGCTTGTGATCTATGTCTGTATATATGTGCCACCTTTACATGATGACTGAGAGAAGAATAAATAGAATTAATCTCTATTGTTTGCAAATGACATTGGGAGTAGCAGATGAGCATTGAGAGCATTGGGAGTAGTTTTGGATTGTCAAATGCATGTTAACTTGTGTATGTGTGTAACAGCCTTGGGCTATGTGAATTATGATTATGGAACCTGATTGTGGAACCTGATTAACTTGTGTATGTGTGTAGCAGATGATTACTTGGGAGTAGTTTTCTTCCTGGATTGTGGAACCTGATTGTGTATTATGATTATGGAACCTGCTATGTTTATTTGTTGTATATGTTATCTAGAAAATATTTATAATTATGTTTTTGGTATATGCTTATATATTATTGGATTATCAAACATGTGTTTGCCGTATATGTTATGTAGAAAATATTTGGGAGATCAATTATGAATTTAAGAGTGGCAGTAGGTTGTGGAATGGCAATAGGATGAGCTGGAATGTGTGCTATTGGGCTAGAATGATCCCTAGGTCTGAAATGCATGGCCCAGGCCCAAAAAAAGGTTCCCGAGTGCCAATAACACTCGGGAAAGGATGACAGGTGGCACCACAAAGATGTACTGTGCGGCAACAGCTAAACTCTTCCCCGAGTGTCGGACACTCGATAGACTATCCCGTTACTGTTTTTGACAAGCTGTGCACGTATTACGTCCCGTGTGTCAGATATTCCCGAGTGTTTACCAGACACTCGGGAAATATCAACTCCCCCGAAGGTTACTGAGAAAGTACTCGGGAAAGGAAGGAAAACTTTTCCGACTTTAATATCCCGAGTGCTATTTTACTGAGTGTGCACCTTCGGAAAATATATTCCCGAGTGTTTTGTGATGTGTCCCGAGTGTCCTTGGCACTAGGAAAATTAGCAAATTCTAGTAGTGGATTGAAGTCAGTAGATGCACATGCGTGTACATCCTATTTACTCCCACAACTCAGTTGCTTCTGACTTTTGACTGTCTTTGGTCTTTACCTTCTACTAGCGGTGCTATATATTGATTCTGTAACCTCCTGAGTCCCTTGTATACTTTTTACTGTTTTACTTATTAGTGCCATCGCTCCATTTATACTCACTCCAAGTCATATTTAAATTATTATATTTGAACATTGAAGGAACGTTTTTTTGTTGGTTTTGAGTACATATAATCTATGGATATTTAATTCGAACTGGATTAGGGTGCCTCTCACTATAGAGATAGCACTTAAAGGGAAAACAGCTAGCATGTTTCTCCAAAAAGACAAGCGCGCAGGAACATAAAAATTGCTCTCTTCATTCTATGGAGAGGGCTACTTAATTTATAGTGGGGAAAAGATGCTTACCACACATAAACCTATTGAATCTTCCCAAGTTTTGGCAGGATTGGAGTAATTGCTTGCTAAATTGGATTTATAAAATTTTAGACGGCTTTGAACTCCCCAAAATTTGATTATAGATGTAAATTTTTTCTTGGTTTACCGTGTTACCTTGCTTACAGAACTTTAATGCATGAACAAACGAAAGAAGCATCAAATTCATATAACAGTCATCATTAGAACACCTGGCCTTGCTCAAATGCATGCAGTGAATAAAGAATGATGCACCCTTGGACCGACGCCGATAGCTAGTAAGCACCGTCTACAAAATTGTAAAACTAGGAAATACTTGCAAAACAGGGCATTCCTAATAACAACGGAGTCCTAAATAGTATAAAGGTTTTAGCCATCGCCTTTGTACATAAGGGGGTTTTGATGTTATTTCGTATCTCTGGTTTCACATACTATGTTTGATTTTTGTGTAAAGTTAGTGTTTGGCTGGGTTTCGATAAACTCTGTGCAACTTTGTAATAGCTGTAGGCTATGTGTATGAACAAGCTCAGAGGTGGAGAGATACTCTTTGTTTTTATTGCACCATCTTGATATGGCAACAAAGTAATAAATTATTCCTTTATTTAAAAGAACAATATAATAAATGTTCTGATTTAAAGAACTTTCATATGAGCAAAATCTATTGTTTTTATAAGGCTATGGAGTACAAGCAGTTGGTACTTTCCATTCCGGTACCTTGGCATTCGTATCCACTACAGGAAATTACGACACAGACATTAGAAGGTGTGGAGGATATATTCAAGAACAAACTTAGCAGTTGAAAAGGTCGACATCTATCTAGTGAAGGTCGGCTTGTCATCATAAATTTTGTACTGTGTAGCTTGCCTATTTTTTATGTTCTCTTTGTCTTGCTGTACCTATAGTAGTATGCAAGCGGTTGGATTACTATCGATCCATTTCTTGCAAAGTGAAAACCGCAAGCGTAAAGATAGGCTTACAAGATGGGAACATTTTTGTAGTTTCAAAAGATCAAGGTGGCCCATAAAATTTAGAATCTCAACCTCAAAAACAAGTGTTTGTTGAGCAAGTGACTCTGCAAGTGCCATAAAATGTGAAATGATCTAAACCATGA
Organism: Stipa capillata; assembly: GCA_019208055.1. NCBI lineage: Eukaryota > Viridiplantae > Streptophyta > Magnoliopsida > Poales > Poaceae > Stipa > Stipa capillata. The sequence goes on from JAGXJF010002258.1 coordinate 63,456, forward strand.
TTGGAATGACCCTATTCTTAATACACGAGATCAATGCAGATTATCGTGAATAAAAATAATCTATGTTCCTCACATGCATACATATAGATCGCTCAAAAATAACTTAACATATGCTTTATAGTCAAATTGAAATAGAACGGTGAAACCATTGTCACTAAAATTCATGATTTCCAAAAACTTCTATATGTTGTTCTAAACATCTTAGCTCTCCAGAGGCAATCGGAGTTGACCTGTATATATTAAGAAATATCCTCTAATGTCTCCCTCTAGGGATAAAATACCAATTCCATGAATTTTCCCTTCTTCAGATTGTGTAAAAGTTCATATTCAAGATTTATTTATGTTTCAAAGCTCAATATATGAATTCTCGAAAAGTATTTTCAAGGGCATATAAGGTAATCCACTACTGCAAAATGACCCTTTGCTGAACCCCCTCCACTGACGGGCGCACTCTTGCCCGTCGTTGGAGGCTGTCACTGCTGACGGGCCCTTAGAGGCCCGTCAGCAGAGGTGTCTGACTGGCCGCAGCGGAAAGACCTCCACTGACGGGCCCTTAAGTTGCCCGTCAGTGGAGACGCAACCCCGGTGCCATAAATGACGCATCATCTCCACTGACGGTCGGTACTTAAGTGCCCGTCAGCGGAGAGGAAGTCTCCACTGACGGGCAGCTATGCGGACCGTCAGTGGAGATGAACAAAAAGGTGCCAAGATGACGTTAGTTTCGAAGCGATCTCCACTGACGGGCTTTATTTAAGTGCCCGTTAGTGGAGAAGCGATCTCCACTGACGGGCGTATCTAAGGGCCCGTCACTGGTATTTCAGCCCAAAAGCACTGCATCAACAAACATCAATAACTTTTGATCTATAAGTCCAAATAAAGTGATTCTTTTTGCAAAATTTGTAAAATAAATAGATCTAGACAGCAGATCAAGTTTCATAATTTTTTGAGTTTTCTGAAATTTCTAGTATTTATTTTATTTTTTATTTCTTTTCTTGGGAGATGCTTGAGTTATAAAGCAATGTATAGTCTAACTTTTGTGAAACTGTCTAATATTTTAAACACAGCCTCATGAGGTCATCTCATGACCCCATGCCAATTTTCATATTTTTTAGACCACATTTAGAGTTTATATAAAATGAAAAATCATTAAGATGCAAGTAAAGGTTTGAATTTTCCCAAGAAAATATTTGTATTTTTTTATATATATTGTGGATAGGAGCTAAAAAGATACATAGGTACTTGTATATGAATTTTTCTTCCATTCAGAGGCCTTCTTTAAGATACTTGTAGTTCAAATTTGAAATATATCCAGTAAATAGCTAGATATTCATTTAATGCCTAAAAAATAGCAAATAATTTCAGAAAAATGCTTAATTTTGACATTACCAATATAATGTAGTATGTTCCATGTATAAAATTTTTAGACCATTTTAGATAAATATTTTGGGAAGGTACTATACATAGTACCTCAAATTGGTATTTCAAAAAATAGAAAATACAAATTATTACATAACAAGATGGAACATGAACAAATATTAGCTTATAATAGTGTAATATCAAGTCGTAGTCCAAATCTCAAGTTCAAATGATGAAGAATTTATGATGTGTACTTCAATCTTCATATTTCCCCTTTAAATGTTATGAAGCTTTCTCAGAGATGGTTAAGTTACAAAGCAATGTATAGTCCAACTTTTGTGAATTTGTCTGAAATTTTAAACACAGCCTCATGAGGTCATATAATGACCCCATGTTAATTTTCATATTTTTTAGACCAAATTTAGATTTTATAAAAAATGAAAAACCAATATGATGCAACTAAAGGTTTGAATTTTCCCAAGGAAATGTTTGAAAATTTTATATATTTTCTGGGTAGGAGCTAAAAACATACATAGGTACTTAGATATAATTTTTTTTCCATTTATAGGCTCTTTTTAAGATACTTGTAGTTCAAATTTGAATTATATCTAGTAAATAGCTAGATATTCATTTAATGACTAAATAATAGCAAATGATTTTAGAAAAATACCAAAATTTGACATGAACAATGTAATGTAGTATTTTCCATGTAGAAAAAGTTTGGAGTATTTTGAATAAATATTTTTGCAAGGTACTACAAATCTCACATCTCACATTAAGTTCGACCACTGACGGGCAGCTACGAAGCGCCCGTCGGTGGAGACCCCCCCCCCACCACTGACGGGCGTCTATGAAGCGCCCGTCGGTGGAGACCCCCCACCACTGACGGGCGTCTATGAAGCGCCCGTCGGTGAAGACCCCCCCACCACTGACGGGCAGCTACGAAGAGCCCGTCGGTGGAGACTCCGCCTGTCTATAAGGCAACGGGCGGGACTTGGCGAAAAATTCACCAAGTCCCGCGCGTTCTTTCGAACCAGGAGTCCTCCTCGGAGACTCCCCGTCGCGGCGCCTCTCGGCCGCAGGCCGCTCCCCGTCCCGAGGTCCAGATCGAGCCGGCGGCCCGGCGCCCGGCGCAACCAGCCCCGCTCCCCGTCGGCGACTCGGTGCTCGGACCGGCGGGCGGCTTAGGCGGCCGCACCCGCAACCAACCCCCGCGCCGCCGCCCCGGCGGGACCTCAAGCACGAGCAGCCCCTCCTCTGCCGCAGGTTTCGCCATTTCTTTTTATTTTTTTTGAGCCGGTTGCTACTTGTGATTTGGTTGAGTTCGAGGGCGATGGAAATGCTAAGCGCGCTTTTTTGGGAGATTTTCGGTAACTCTGCCCAATTCAGCTCATCTCGGCTGACGATTTGGACTCGTTTACAAGAGGTGAAATTGGGGGAGTTTGTGTCCGTGGGGGAGATGCCTGATAGGATTTCTGCGTGGAATTTGCTCTGCAGGGGCTCCGGCTGTACGACGCGGACATGTCCACGCTCCGGCTGGAGGCGGAGTCCGAGGCAGTGCTTCTCGACTGCTGCTTCAAGGATGAGTATGTGGCGTTTGCAGGTGGTTCGGATGGATCCGTAATAAGGTATCAATAAAACTGCGATTCCAGTGCCTAAGCTTCCCAAAAACATCAGCTGCGTGTAGTTATTTCGACCATAGGTTGCTTAGTGTGATGTTTTCCCTGCACATGCTTGCCAGCGCAAACAAGGTATGCTGGAGTTTTAGGTGTCGTTAGTAGTTACATTTAGCATATGCTGGATTATATTTTTGCATTAATGACATTAGCTCCTGACATGACATCTTTAATGTAAACTGCCTTTGTTTTTACAATTTTACTCCTTTAGCACTAGTAAATATGCAACAAATTGAAGTAGGAAAGTTTGCTGTGCTTCTGCAGCTGCTGATTTACATTTTACACTAACAAGTAATGTTTCATTCCCCGTCTCCTCTATTTTAATATGGGAACTTCATGCCTTACTATTTATGCTGTGGGGAATATTCTCAGGTATGACTTGCATTCAAGAACTAAACATACAGTGGGGCTGCATGATGATGTGGTTGCCAGCACTGAGTTCTCCCTAAGTACCGGTAGGGTATATTGCCAAATTTAACACTTGCTCTCTGATTTCCAAAATGTTCCCCTTGGAGAATCAGATATCAGATAACTTCATAAAACAGTGCCTATTGTGTCCTCATTCACCGAGCATGGATTTATACTATGAACTTTCTAGTACCTGATCCGAATACCAGCGCTTGGTGACGAGGATAGGTTAGCTTGAGATTACAGTTTTGTAACTGTAAACTATAACATCACTGATCTATACCAAATATCTATTTACTGAGTTTTCAGAATTGGAAACGGCAGCCATTGCTTCTTAAATTTTTATGTGATCCACTATTCAACTATCATTATGAGGATGCGAGCTCCACAGGAAGGTCCATGCAAGCTCCATAGGAATTTTATTTTTTTAATCCCTTAAAACCTACTACCGACGGGCCTCTAAATAGTGCCCGTCAGTGGTGACCAAGGATCTACCGACGGGCCTCTAAATAGAGCCCGTCAGTGGTGACCAAGGCTCTACCGACGGGCCTCTAAATAGAGCCCGTCAGTGGTGACCAAGGCTCTACTGACGGGCATCTAAATAAAGCCCGTCAGTGGTGACGAAGGCTCTGCTGACGGGTCCTGGGCCCGTCAGTGGAGGGCACCCCTCCACTGACATTTCCAGGCTGACGGGCCCCCAGCCCGTCAGTAGAGGGGGTTTCTCGCCCGTCAGCAGAGGCCCGAACTGCAGTAGTGATCGAAGCTCAAACCCCATTTGGACTTTTTCGCATATATTAAAATAGCAGCCCAGAACAAGAATTTTTGAAACCAATAAAAATTTCTGAAGAGTATATAAGCTCTAGTAGAGCTATAAAATTTTCTGCAACTTTTTATAGGTTTTGAGACCCCCTTTGTTTTCCTCAAACCCGAAGTCCCAACAAAAATGAAAATAGAAAACAAAGGAAAAGAAAAAAAAACAGGGGTCCTCCACCGTACTGGGCCGAAGCCCAGTTTCTCACCCGCGGTGCCCTTTTTCTCCACGTAGTCTGCCAGCACACCACCTTCTTTCCGTTTTCTCCCCAAGGCCTTCTCCTTGCTTCTCCACGATTTCTCCAAGGTCCGGCCGCCACTCACTCCTCACCCCACCGCCTTGCCCACGCCGGTGACCCAGGCCACCACGCCGCCGCACCTGCATCCACGCCGAGCCAGCACTCTCCATCTGTGACGCCGTCGGCGGGGCCGCTCGCCCCGCGCCACCCCACCGTGCTCCACCGACCGCCGGCGCCTTCCTCAACCCGGCGGGCCAAATCCCGCCTCCGAGCTCGCCTCCCCCCGCAGTTGCCCCCTACTGCCGGCGCCGACCTCGGCATCTACCCCGCCGCCCAGCTTCTCTCACCCGCTCCACCAATCCATTTCCGAGCTCCACCTTCACCACCAAGTCCGTCCCCCCGGCTTTCTCCTCCCATCTCCGGCCCCGGGAGTCCTTCTCCGCGCTTTCCCTCCGCTGTAGCGTGCGGCCTCCATCCCTCCCAACACCGGTGACTAATCCGGTGGGCTAGTCACCCGGACAGCAGGTCCCTCGCCCCTATCCTCTGCCAAAGAGCTCATCTACTCCCTCCCTGTCCTCACCTTCCTGCTCTTCTTGTGCTCAGGCTCTTGGGAACGAGCTCGCCACGGCCGCTATTGGAACTCCGCCACGGACGACGGCACTGTCCTCCACCTCGGCTTCACCACCGCCAACCCATCCCGGCGTCGCCACCAATTTCAGCTCACCGTCGCCCTCACCGGAGAGCTACACCGCCTGCCACCCCGGAGCGTCGCCGCCGCCGACTCCACATCCGCCGCCCGTCATTGCTGGCCCCGGCCACGCTCCCATGTACCGACAGGGCGAGCCGCTCCCCAGCTTAACCTCCTTATTTCTCCCTCCCCCATTCTATTCCTCCTCGACGCTTGCCGAGGTAGCGACCGGCGGCTGCCGCCCAAATGGAGCACAGCAGCACGGCCGCTCTGACCGGGCTAACTGCCGGTCAGGCCGATGCAGCCGGTTAGGGCAGGTTTAGGATTAGCTTTTATTAGAACTTTTAATGCGAGATTATGAACTGTTTAGGCGGGAGAAATACATGCTGTTCAAGCTCGTTTAATGCGCTCACCAATCCGGTTAGTTAATGGCGAGACAAACTAAATGTCTAATGGTTATGTGTTCATGTGGACAGATTTTAATGAAAGAAGCGCCTTAAGTGTACACTTAATTACTGTAATGATTGGTTAACTACTGTAATAATAACTGACGGACATTAATTGAGATTTGGATTACGTGTTAATTGAGGCTAGTTGCTTTAGTCGGAGTCAGTCATAATTAATATGCATGATTGCTTTGGGTATTTTGAATAACATGTTCGAATAGAACAAATTTATGCATTGCTGTTAAACTTTCACTTAATATGCTACTGATGATCATACCAATGCAAGTTTGGCACTAATGCCCGGTTAAGATATGCGTATCTATTTGAGTAAGAACAATTAATACACTACTGTTGTTAGTGGCTTCTTGATGTCATGTGGGCCACTTAAACTATGGACCACTATAAGTATGACTTGTGATCCGGAAACAATAAGAGCCTTAATACAATTTCCTTACTAATAAAAAAAAGCAGGAAAACCTGGGAATTGCTATACCTTCTGAAAATTGTAGAAAACTCAAATCAATCTTAAATAAGTTAGCTCCCTTTTTGTAGATCCATATTTTTACTCGTAAAATTTTTGTGATGTCACTGTTATTCATAGCCCTGTAGTTTAACATTTTGAAAATGACCATTTACCCTTTATGCTTAACATTGAGATATGCATCTTAAAGAATTTAGCTTAAGATGAAAGTGAACATGTTCTGTTTCAAGTCATAAGTAGTAACGTGTACTTCATCATGAAATCAGACCACGTTAGTACCACTGCCATATAAGGTTTGAGGACAAAGATGGTTTAATGAACCCTAAAATTGTCACACACGACCTACAAGATATCATAACTTACATCCTACACATCCAAATTGAACGATTTCAATTGCATTAACTTCATAATCACATTTCCTACACTTTAGAATGCATTTCATGCATCATATTCCCTTGTTTCATGCTGGTTTTGATTTATGCCCCTTTTGTCTTTTTCTGATCTTTCAGTATCAATTCAATAGAATCAGGCAACGCGGGTGATCTTGAAGTTGTTTCTAATCAAGTTTACAATCTCGAATAGCCAGGCAAGCATGCTCGCTTGTTGGAAACATTCCGGTTATATTTCACTATGCATTGGTTAATTAATAACGTGTAGCTCGAATATTTTGAAATGATTTCTGTTATGCAACAAACTACTAGCATGAGTAGGTTTGGTTGCGTGTGTGACCAGCTTGTGTGTGGGTGGTGAAGAGCTCACCATACGCCCTCGACACTATCGGGGCACTCCCATTCCAGGTGAGGGTAGTCAAGCCTCCCTCGACTACAGTTGATTGGGGATGTTGGTAGATTTAAACTCATCCCGAAATCCCTCGAAGCCAAGGAGGGCTTAGAGGGAACAAAACGATTTGGTTGTGATGCTTGATCGTGTTTGCAATCTACAAGTGGTTGGAGCTAATTGTTGAACACTTGGAAAGACTTTTGGGTGGTGTAGCTCAATTATAAACTTATTTATGGATGAATGTGTCCTGATTATGGTAATTCTAGAAGTTGTTTGATGGTTAATCATGAAATTCCAGATCTGGTTATATTGTTTATTTGGATGAGATGTCAAGTTATTAGCTTGATTTAATGATTCATGTCTTACAATTCATGAACTAGATGCTAGAGATATGTCACCTTTAGTTTGTTCTACTCAATCGAATTGCGTTGTTGTTGCTGTCACTTATTTACCATGCCATGCTTAAGGCTAACCTGGAATGAGCATACTAACACATTGAGAGTATGAAAGTACTCACTGGGAATTTCATTCCTACAGGCAGGTCCAGATTTGTAGCTTATTATGATTTGGTTATGCTGATTTGGATGTGTAGTTGCAAGGCTTGCTCAACTTGGTCATGACGTTGCTTTTGTAGAACTTTTGGAGATGATTGGGGATGTCATCTCAATATTTTATATTACCTTCCGCTACTGATTTTATCATTTGTTTAACCTGAATGACCCCAAGGTCAAGTTGTCTGTGTAAGGAATGCATATATCTATCTTGTAATCCTTGTCTTTAGAGTTTTGTGGTGATATTCAAGTTGTTATTGTGGCTGCCCATACACTATGCCTGTATGATTTGAAGTGTATTGGTGAGTCGTGAAGAGTTACAGTTGTTCTTTCTTTCACTAAGTGGGGCAAACATCGGTTAAGTGACCCGCTAGCTGAGATGCTGTGCCGGCTAGGCAAGGTGTGGGTGGATCATACCGGACTTTCGAGTGACTCACTAGCCTCAGGGCTAGGTTAGGGTAAGGGTATGATCGCCGGGCTCCTCCGGTCTTGTTGTACTCAGTAGATTTGAGAATAAATTTAAATCTTCATAAAACTTTGGAATTGTATGTTGCTTTTGGAAGATTGTTCGCTTCTAGCCGGCTTGAACAATGGTGAAGGCACACGGCTCTAGTGATCATATGGTGCGTTGGTTAGGTGTAGGACCACCCAACTTTGGTGCATACGGCAAAGGTACCGTGACACCGGGTTGACTAGTTGCTTGGTCTTTGGCGACAAGTCATTCTTTAAGTCATATGTAATTTTGGGGCCTTGACAATCCTGAGGCCCCATCTATAAGATCATTGACTGGGTTAGGAGGGTTCTGGGAGCGAGAGTAGACCAGCTAAAGGCTGTGATCTCTCAGAATACAGTTGTCATTCTAGATACTCATATCTATTCCACTCCTGATCTGGCGTATGAGTCTCTGCTTAAGGACAAGTCATTCATTAAGTCATATGTAATTCCGGGTCCTGACAATCATGCGGCTCCATCTATAAGATCATTGACTAGGTTAGGAGGGTTCTAGGAGTGAGGGTAGACTGGCCGAAGGCTGTGTTCTTTCAGAATACAGTTGTCATTCTAGATACTCATATCTGTTCCACTCCTGATCCAACGTATGAGTCTCTCCTTAAGGATATTTCACACATCACAAATAGCACGCCAAACCTGCAACACTCTGCTCCCTAGTTGAGCATTTAGAATGGATCCAATAGGATAGTAAGCTGCCATCAGCACTCGTGCACTGAGTGTATTCGGCTCCATTAGGATGTGTCATGCATGTCGAGCTAATTAAAAGAGCAAGGTTAAATAACTCAATATCTCGAAAGCCAATAACCCCCATCTACTTTTTTTTTGCGAAAAGGACCCGGATCTATTATAGATATTCACTAGCAGTACAAAACACCCCAAAAATAACCAAAATTACATCGAGGCCCTCTGCCCACCGGACGACCACTCCCGCCGTCGGAGCGAGCCGGTGACGCACCGCTGCCACCGCTCCCCTACTAGAGCCGGCTTGACCTTGTCGATGGCAGTCGGGAAGTCCTCGTGCACGTGCCCCGAAGGACCAGCGCCCCGGGGCCGAAGTCATCGCCGCCGAATCCCTTCCTCGATCCAGATCCTCTGACCTCAGAGCTCGCGGGCGCACACGCCCGGCCAGCAACCCTAACCTCGCCGCCCCGAAGGGACGGCAGGAATCTACGCAGGCGCTCCGTCGAATCCGTCCCGAAGGATGAACTCGAGGTGGATCGGAGCCCAGAAGACCAACGCGATCTCGATGGTGAGGCGCCGCCATCCGCCGTGCACCGCCCCTGCGAGGACCACAAACTCCCCACGCCTCCCGATGGTACGAATCACCACCGGAATGAAGATGAGGCGAGGGTACCTTATTCCATGCCGACGGCGCCGCCGTCGTCTCGCCGCCGCCGATCGGAGACGAAGCCAACCTTTATTCGCACCCCTTACCACCACTGGACCGAAGCTTTGGGGTCCATAAGAATGTGGCTTTAAAGATAATTTGTTCCTATCCTGTTTCATGATGAAATCAAAATCTTCATCTTTCACATGAGAAGCCCTCGGTAGGGAGTAATCAAATCGATGATCAGACAAGATTGACGGAGGGAAATCCAAGTGATCCATATATATAATTTGCAATTAAAACAAGTGTTCCAACACAGCGTTAGCTTCAATTAAATACAAAAACAAATCGCAAAAAAAAGCAATTTGTAAGTGAAGTAGGCATACTGCAGTAGATCAACGAATCCACCAATGTTTACTTTTGCCAAAACCAGATGTTTGCTTCTTCTGGAACTTAGCGATCTCTTCCATGACAAATTTCAATATGTGTGCACTCCAATCATATTGACAAATATTGTCAACATCATTGAGGCTACCGAGATAACCCAGTCGCAGCATGTTGTTGGTTCCAGGACAAAGATATGTTGACAATGCTATGAGAAAAAATGTCCTCAAGAATGTCTCCTTATCCATATTTGTTTTCAACATCTCAATGGCATTAGCAATTGGTGCCCGTCTTGTGGTTGCATAGTCTCTTTTGTAGACATCACGAAACTCTGATTCCTCGTGACTACCAAGAACAATGATAGACCGAGTGCCGGATGGAAGACTTGTAACCTTCTGCACCACTTCTTTTGTGAACAGAATACTTGTCACATACGGTTGTTCCTAAACTCATAGAGTTCTAGAGTAATCCTCTCTATAATCCACTGAAACAATCCGTCAGGCACAGAATAAGAGGCAACATCCAAAAGATTTCCAAGGCCACTCTGCCGAACAAGAGCTTTTTGTGCCTCTGTTAACCTCATCAACGACTTTCTTAAATCGTTTAGCGGAGAAGCGATTCAATAACTTGACACCTGATTCCTTCATTTTGGCAATAGCAATCCGGATATAAAAAAGAACAACAGCATGTACATAGTTGCAAGTTACTTATGAATAGTTAAAAGGAACATAGACATGCAACAAAATATTGTACTTGTACAAACATAGTTATTATGCTATAACAACATAATTAATATGGACTAGCAACATATATGGTGTGATATATAAACAAAAGATTATAACAACCAAATTTCTTTTTGCAATGGCAACCTATATGGTGTGATATTAAAACCAATATTGTAAGAAACATAAATATTATGCAAGGGAAAACATGTATATTTATTTATGGAAACAACAATCATAAGAACAAACAATCTATACAGTAAAAACATGTACGGTGTGACATGTAAACAAAGACCCATTTGAGTTTACAAAGCGAAGACAAGAGTTATTATGCTGTCTAAACATAAACAATTAAAATAGAGTACAACAAAAATAGTGTGATATACAAACAAAAGACTGTAACAACAAAAACTTTGTGCAGTGGCAACCTATATGCTGTGAGATGGAAATAAATATTGTAGCAACAAAATTAGTATGCAATGAGACCATCAATATCTATTGATAGAAACAAAGACTATGAAATAAAAATTCTATGCAATGGCAACATGTACAGTATGAGATAGAAACAACGACCCAATTTGAAATTGCAGGACCACACATCCAATCATAAATTTTGATGAATTGATGAAACATTACAGAAGCCTAAATGAACAAATATATAGTACAGTACAAACAGTGCATTATCAATTCATCAATTGAAAGGAAATAGCATAATCGGAAAACAAGACATTGAACTACAATCCATGTCATCTTCGGCATAGTAACCAACATTGAACTACAATCCATGTAGTCTTCGGCATAGCAATCGGAATGGACGAAAACGAAACCCTAGAAAAAAATGAAACAATGTAGCCTTTGGCATACCTTGCTTTGGAAGGGAATCGCCAGATTAGCTACATCGCCGCGTCAGAGAATGCTGCCACGTCGGAGGATGCTGCCATGCAGGAGAAGACGAAGAAGAGTACGCCACGGGGGAAAGGACCGTCGTCACTGCACAGGATTGACACCGCAATCGGAATACAAAACCCTAGAAAAAATTGATGGAGACCGAGAGGGAGGGAATGTACCTCGGTTTGGATGGGAACCGCCGGATTAGCCTCAGCGCCGCACCGGAGAAGACGAGGGAGAGTCCACCGCGCTGGAGAATGCCGCCACGCCGGAGAATGCCAACCCCCCTCGCGGAGAAGACGAAGAAGAGTGCGCCGCTGCCGCTGAGGACCGTCCTCGCTGCACAGGAGAAGGAAAGAGGGACTGGTGCCAAGGTTCCGCCACACGGTGGAAGAGGAACGGTCGGTCGCTTGGAGAAGATGAAACGCTGGAAACAAGGAAACAACATGAGGACGGTTCCTCTCCTCTCGAGAGGACGCCGAACGTGTCAAAGCGGATGACTGCTGTCCTCCTCCATGCTGGGAGGATGACCGTTGGCCTGCCATGAGCGGCGTGGTTTCGAGAACTTAGCCTCCCCTACCTGGCGCGCCAGATGTCGGCGTACAAGCGCCGGTATCGGTGGTCCGGAAGGACCCCTTTGGGATTCGGCCGGGGAGGCGGAAGATCTGCGAAGCCACGTCGGAGCTAGAGCTTGGCAGGATATGGAAATGGGGAAGAACACGATGATGTGCCCAGGTTCAGGCCACCTTCTAGGTGTAAAACCCTACCGTCCTGTTTTGGGTATATTTGAGAATATATGGAGTGATTACAGTCAACTAACAGCACAGGTGCCCCCGTTCTTCTTCCTCTAGGATTTTTATCTCTAAGGTTGTGTTGCTTAAGAAAAGATCTCAGAGTCCGATCCCCTTTGCATGGCCGCGGTTCTCCCCTTATATATCCGGGGGTCACCACAGTGGCTGAAAGATAAATATCTTACCCTTGAAGCTTGTCACGGAAGAAACCCGGCATGGGCGGGCCACGTTGGTGGTCGAGATTTGCTGTAGCGGAACAGTACCGATCACGCCTTGATTAGGAACTGGATCTTCATGATGAGGGCGTGTCAGGAGATGAAGATCTGGCATTCCTGACACGGGCTAAGCTGCAACTACCCGGGTCCCACGGACCAGGGGCAGAGGGCATACCTATGGACGCGCAGAAACGCGTCCTTAAAGTCAAAAAGGGGTGTCAGACCTCTCCTTTCCCTCCAAGACTGATAGCTGACAGGGCTTATCACTTGGGGGGATGGGCACCGGTCAGGACACCGCCCTTGGTCCGCAAGGACTTAGAATAGACGGGCATTTATTGCATCTGGCACAGGCATTAAATGCCCCTGACCCAAGCATTAAATGCGCCCTTTGGGCCACGCGGATTGAAGAGGGGTCCCTCAAAGGGTGCTCGGGGCTCCCGAGATCGGAGGCCCCCGAGCATTACTCCTAGGGTCGCTCCATTATCTGGGCGAGGAGCTCGACGCCCTGGACGGGGGGCCGGGTCGCTGTTGGTGCTCGGGGCGAGCCCCTGAGCACTTCTTCTCGGGTGCTCGGGGTGAGCCCCCGAGCACTTCTTCTCTGGCGCTCGGGGTGAGCCCTCAAGCACTTCTGCTTGGGTGCTCGGGGTGAGCCCCCGAGCACTTCTCCCCGGGTGCTCGGGGTGAGCCCCCGAGCCCTTCTGTTTGCTCCGTCCTTGGAGAGGACCAAGTTCGCCTTTGGGTTTTTTGGAAAATGCCATCAAAGACGACTCGGGGCACCCCTTGATTTAGCCAAGGGGAACGGTGCTCGGGGTGGGCCCCCGGGCACCTCTTCTTCTACTTCCACATCTTTGGCGACGTGGCGTCAAGTTGGGCCTTCGCCAGCGGTTAAGGGGACCCTAGGCTCCGTAACGCCGACAGTAGCCCCTGGTCCAGCCACCAGATGATGGCCCACAAATGGATGAAACTGGGGGCGGGGCCTTCTTTCTACGGGCCAACAAAGACGCCGGCCCGTTTGGAAGCCGAACGGGGGGAACCGCCCTATTTTCTGCGCGACGTGGGGCGCCGCGCACTTCTGCCGAATGAGAAAAAGGAGCCTTGATTCCCGCGTGACGTGGGGGGCGCGTCCTGTCATGGAAACAGAAACTGACACTGCCGCCCACGTCACGGAACGGTTTGAATTCTTGATTTCTTCTCTTTAAAGCTTTGCCATTCTCGCGCCTCTCCAACTCCTTCACCTTTTTGCGCGAATCGCCTCTTTCCTTTGCACCGCGCCCTTTCGCCTCCCTGCCTTCACCGCTCGCCCTCCCTTCCACCTCCTCGTTTTCCACGCCGCGCCGCCGCCATGCTGAGACGCGAGAGACGTCACGCTCCTCCGCCGCCCGCCCCTGACGCCATCATCCCCAAGTCCCTCTTTCTCAACGAAGAAAGCATGGACAGGGTGCACAAGTTGCTGCCTCCGCCGAGCCAGATGGGGGCACCGATTGCAAGGCCAGCTACGTACCCGCCGGATCCGCAGCTGGAGGAGACGGTGATCTTCGCCAGCTTCCTCGCGGCGGGCCTGATGCCGCCCTTCTCAGGATTCTTCCTCGAAGTGCTGACGGAGTACGGGATCCACCTCATCCACCTCTCCCTCAACTCCATCCTGATGCTGGCCATCTTCACCCACCTCTGCGAGATGTTCGTGGGCGTGATGCCTTCGGTAATGCTCTTCCGCCATTTCTTCATACTCCGGTCGGCGGGGAAGAGTAGAGGCTCCAACCGGGTGGAGGCCGCGGGAAGCTGCAACTTCCGCCTCTGGGAGAAGATCGGCGACCACTACATTCCGCAGGAGCTGCGGAATAAGTGGGACGACTAGTGCAACCAGTGGTGCTACATCACCACGGATCCGCACAACTAGATCCTGCTTCCCGATGGGTCGGCGCCGGCGAACAGGAAGTCGTGGGAGTACCTGCCGGAGAACGATCATCTGCTATGACCGGTGGTGGAGAGGATTGCACAGCTGCGAGCCGAGAGTTTGACGGCGACCATGGTCGTCGTTGACTTTCCCCGGCGGTGGCTGGCGCCGCTACGGGAGCGGGGCCGTCCGGCCTGGATGTACACCGGCCCGCGGGACATCGACCGGATGGAGATCGGCGAGGCGGGAGACTTCTCTCCCGATGCCCTGAAGGCACTGCTGCGCATCCTCCTGGGCACCGGAGACGTCGCAGCAGGCGCATTGCCGCGAGCGGATTTTGCGCTCTGCACGAACTCGCGGCGGAACGCAATCCACGCGACGTTACCGGAGTTTGACCCCAAGGGGATCAAGCCGGTGGACCCGCGGAAGACGGCCGGTTCCATCAGGATTCTGGGAGACGACGACGACACCGGTGGAGGTCCTGCCGCAAGGGCTTCGAGGACCCGAGCTGCCCGCGAGGATCCCGTGGATCCAAAGGGCAAGAAGCCGCGGTCGCCCTCTCCCGACTATTCGCCTTCACCACCGCCGCCTTCACCGCCGCCGCTGCCCCTCCTCCGCCTTCCGGCCAGCGGACGATGGGCACTGGGGGCCGCAGCTCTGGCCGGGGCAGCGCCCATCCGGCGTCGGCGAGCATGGGGGCCGCCACTGATGCGGCAGTCGGGAGCAGCAGCTCTGGCCGGGGCAGCGCCAATCCGGCGCCGGCTGGAGGCCCGGTGCCGACGAGCACGGAGGCCGCCACTGATGCGCCAGCCGGGAGCAGCAGCTCTGGCCGGGGCAGCGCCCATCCGACGCCGGCTAGCACGGGAGCCGCCACTGATGCGGCAGCCGGGAAGAAGAGGAAGGACCCGCCGCAACTGTCGGGCTCGGGATTTGAGATCCCGAGTAGGCGCTGGAAGTACTCTGGTTCTTCACCGAGATAAGATGAGAGACTCTTTCTTCATTTACCTGGCCAAGTATACTGCTCGGGCACTAACCCGGGCTTCCTTGCGTTGCCTTTTTCATGGGGGTCCAAGAAGGCTCGGACCACCCCGAGCACTGATGCTGCCCCGGGTGCCGAAGTGACCCCGAGGGCTGAGCCCACAGGAGCCGCGCCGGAGGCTAACCCCACTCCGCCACCGGCCGCGAGCCTGAGCGAGCTCGCTGGAGGTGCTCGGGGGAGCATAGCTCTGATTGTCCCGCCGAAGAGGCGGGACTTTGCGCGCCAGGCTGAGGCGCCTCAGGGGCCCTTCCTAGAGGTGTTCAACGCGGCGCGCGCTATGATCGATCGATTCCAGGCCTCCATCGCCGCGGAGAGGAAGGCGCTGGAAGATCGGGAGGCCGCTCGGGAGGAGCGGGAGGCCGCCCTCTCGGAGGCCGGGGAGAACTTCCTCAAATGTGCTCGGATCACTAAGGCCGAGCACCAGAGGGAGTCCGTGAAGATCCTCCAAGAGAAGCTGGCTCTGGAGGAGCTACGACGGGAGGTCACGGAGGACGCGGAGGAGGTGGAGCTGCG
This sequence comes from Stipa capillata, assembly GCA_019208055.1. Taxonomy (NCBI): domain Eukaryota; kingdom Viridiplantae; phylum Streptophyta; class Magnoliopsida; order Poales; family Poaceae; genus Stipa; species Stipa capillata. The sequence continues at coordinate 79,174 of JAGXJF010002258.1, forward strand.
GACGGAGCGAGTCGCCCTCCGTGAGGCCGAAGTGGAGCGGCGGGCAGAGCAAGTCGCTCTCCACGAGGTGGCGGCGGGCACGCGGGAACTCGCGCTCGACCAGCTCAAGCAGTCTCTCGAAGAGGCTGAGAATTCGTTGGGCCAGCGGACTGCGGTGCTGGACGACGAAGTGAAGCGGCGAGTCACCACTGCTCACACGGAATTCTCCAAGGAGCTGGAGGAAAGCCGTGCACGAGTCCGCCGGGTCGAGGAGGAGCGGGATCGCCGCATCCGGGACTTGGAGCAGCGCCTCGAAGATGGCCATGTGATCAAGCACAAGCTCATGGAGCGGGTCCGAGAGCTGCAGGAGGATGCGCGCCGCCGGGGGATGGACGTGGCCGGGGAGCAAGAGACGCTCCAGGAGACGCTCTGGGAGCTGCACGCTGAGAGGCTCGAGAGCACCAAAATGATGCGCGACGTCTACCGCCGGGCGCAGCGCGCAGTGAGGGACGCCGGCCTTGGCGACGTCACCACGGGGGAGCAGTCCCTCGACACCCTTCGGCCACTACGTCTTCGCCTTCAACATGATCGCCACCGTCTGAAGACAGTGGCGACAGCCGTGAAGGATGCGATATCCCGAGAGGGGCGCGACCTGGCGGCCGCAGTGGCGGAGCATGTTCTGGCATGCTACCGCAGCCGCGACCCGGCCTTCTCCTTGGAGCCGGTGAGGCTCGGGATCATTGAAGAGGAGGAGGAAGAAGCCCGCGAGGTCATCCGCGAAGTAGCCGAGGAGATCGCCCAGCACTTCTCTCGGGAGGATGACGCCGGCGGCCCCAGGGGGTGGTGGCGAGGAGTAGCTCCTTTGTATCTTTTTCTTTTCATTCTTTTTGTTTAAGGCCGAAAGGCCTCTCTGTAAAGAACTTTGATTGATGAAATGCTAAGTGTGGACTTGGCTCCACATAGCTTCCTTTGAGTTTTTTTTTGGATGCGTCTGGCTCTTGCCCGAGCAGTCTGCCCCGAGGACTCCAGCCCCCAAGAGCTGGATGCTTTGAACTTGTTATTTTGACATGTCGTACTTTGGGAACCCGAGGACCCTATGTCCCCAAGAAGCTGGAAGCGCCGACCTTCTTGGCGATGTTGCACTTCGAGACCCCGAGGACCCTATGTCCCCGAGAAGCTGGAAGCGCCGACCTTCTTGGCGATGCTGCACTTCGGGACCCCGAGGACCCTATGTCCCCGAGAAGCTGGAAGCGCCGACCGTCTTGGCGATGCCGCACTTCGGGGTTGGACGCCCCTGCAAGCTCGCCCGAGTGCTTGTGCTCGGGACGGTTTTACGAGTGGCTTAGGCACCAACGGACGTCTTATCGTGTTGATTTTTTCTTTACTTAGTTTCAACATGTTCCTCTCTTATGCAGCGAGGTTCTCGCGCAACATGGACCCCTTGCGCCGTAAGCCCGTCTATTGGGGTGCTCCCAAAGCACCAATGTGAGCGCGTAGGGTACTCGGGCGGCTTTTGGCCAGGCTGGTGCCCAGGGTTCAGAAACCAGACGAGGCGACCAGGGCTTTGGGCGACGACCCGGAATACTCCCCGTGACTCACACTGTTACTCCAGAATGTCCCGGCTTCATGAATAAGCGGTGCAGGGGATCGTTGGCACGAGAAACTATCCGCGGAGATGGTAAAAGAAAGCTTTAGAGCCGAGGCAAACGCAGCGAAAAAACTTAGCTTATTTGTAGTGTTGAATCCATGGAAGCTTTTCGTCCTAGGTTTTTTGACTTGCTTTGGTTATCGTCACCAGGGAACTTCACCATGGTGAGCCTACAAACTCGCAGGCGATTATAGCAAGCCGCTGGCAAAAAATGCCACTGCTCTGAGTTTTTCCGAAACCCTCCATCGTCAGGAACCAAAGGCTTTCGAGACAGCCGACTGGTCGGGGGTACAAGATGTGGAGTTATCCTAGTACTCCGAGGCTTGGTGGTGCTCGGGGCCATTGACCCGAACGAGCACGGGTGGTCGGGGGCTTATTTGCCCCGACTCGGTTGTGCTCGGGGCACAAATGGTCGACTGAGTGCGACTGCCTGCCAATAGAGACTAGACTACCCCACCCTCTCGTACTGCCGACCAGTCAGGATCTACTCGCGCAAAGGGGACACGGGAGCCCGATACTCGTGCGAGTGGCTTCTTTTGCGCGCAAGCGGGGAAATAGAAAGAAATTGACGAGTAATTGCAAATGCGAACACTGCTTATATTAATAATGCTGCTGCTGCTATTAAAATAGCTTCTGATACAAGGGAGCCCCCGAGGATTGCGCGCGAGCGCCTGGGATACTCGGGCGGCCTTTGGCCGGACTGGTGCCCGGGGTGAAAGAACCAGGCAGGGCGACCAGGGCTTAGGCGACGAACCCGGAACTTCCCAAGACTTTTTGCTACTCGGGGTACTGACCCAATGCAAAAAAGAAAAAACTTACGGATAAAATTTGCGCAGGTGCTCGATGTTCCACGCATTGGGCAGCGGAGGCCCGGTCAGGAGACACTGGTCACTCGGTAGGGGCCCTCCCACATGGGGGAGAGTTTGTTCTTTCCTTCCCACGATTGGATGCGGCGAAGTACTAGATCCCCGACCTCTAGCGACCGGGCCCGAACATGGCGCTGATGATAGCGCCTTAGGCTCTGCTGATATCTGGCGGCACGGAGAGCCGCTCGGCATCGGTGCTCTTCGAGGTAGTTGACATCGTCGAGCCTTCCTTGCTGCTGGTCGCCTTCCGAGTATGCTCCGACCCGAGGCAAGCCGAAGGTGATCTCGGAGGGGAGAACTGCCTCTGCCCCGTATACGAGGAAGAAAGGCGTCTCACCGGTTGCCCTGCTGGGGGACGTTCTGATCGACCATAGGACGGCAGGGAGCTCGTCAATCCAGCCAGCACCGCACTTCTTGAGGCGATCGAAAGTTTCGTGTCTTGAGCCCCTTGAGAACTTGAGCATTGGCGCGCTCAACTTGGCCATTGGCGCGAGGGTGAGTGACCGACGCGAAGCAGACCTTGACGCCGATGTCCTCGCAGTACTCCAGGAATGCATCACTGGTAAACTGCGTGCCGTTGTCGGTGATGATCCGATTGGGACACTCCCGAAGCGGCTCACGATCCCTCAGATGAACTTGATCGCGGTGTGCTTGGTGATCTTGACGACTGGCTCTGCTTCTGTCCATTTGGTGAACTTGTCGATGGCGACGTAGAGGTACTCGTAGCCCCCGACTGCTCGGGGGAACGGACCTATGATGTCCAATCCCTAGACCGCGAAGGGCCACGACAGGGGGATGGTTTGGAGGGCCTGAGCCGGTTGATGTGACTGCTTGCGTGGTATTGACACGCTTCGCAGCGCCGAACCAGCTCGATGGCGTCCTGGAGGGCTGTTGGCCAGTAGAAGCCTTGCCGAAAGGCCTTCCCGACCAGCGTGCGGGACGATGCATGGCTCCCACACTCGCCCTCATGGATATCCGCGAGCAAGTCGTGGCCTTCCTCCCGGGAAATGCACTTCAGAAAAACGCCGTTGGTGCCACGCCGGTAGAGATCCCCATCTACTAGGGCGTAGCGCTTGGCTTGGCGTGCAATCCGTTCAGCTGCGGCATCATCGTCGGGAAGGATGTTTTCTTTCAGGTACCCCCGGATCTCGGAGATCTCAGGAGGGCTCCTGAGAACAGGTGGCGAGCACGGGGTGCTCGCCGGGCGGCAGTGATCTGACGGGGCTCCCCGCTGAAGGTGCAGCCTGAGTAACCTCGCCTGGACGCGAGGATTCCCCTTCGTCTTGGTGGGCGGCCTCGACGGACGGCTGGGAGAGCCTTTCTTCAAAGGTCCTCAGCTGGGACCGGTTACCCGAGAGGACGCTAGTCGTGATAAGTAGTCGGCGGGCTCGTTGTAGCGGCGGGGGATGTGTTGGAGCTCTAAACCGTCGAATCGCCGCTCCAGCTTCCTGACTTCGCTCAGGTATGCCGCCATTTGTGGGTCGGAGCATTGGTACTCCTTGGACACCTGATTGACGACCAGCTGAGAGTCGCCTTTGACAAGTAAACGGCGGATTCCAAGGGACGCGGCTGGCGCGGAGCCCCGCGAGAAGTCCCTCGTACTCGGCCATGTTGTTGGTGGCGTAGAAGTAGAGCTGCACGACGTACTGGAGTACTTCACCTGTCGGAGAGGTGAGAACTACTCCAGCCCCCGCGCCCTTGAGCGTGAGGGAACCATCGAAGTGCATCACCCAATGTCCGGCCCCCTTCCTGCCGGGATTTGCGGATAGCTCCTCCCCTTCATCTTCAGGCACCGGCGTCCACTCGGCCACGAAGTCGGCCAGAGCTCTGCTTTTGATCGCCCGGTTGCTGACGAAGCGAAGGTTGAACTCGGCGAGTTCAATTGCCCACTCGACCACGCGGCCAGTGGCTTCTCGGTTGTGTAGGATGCGCTCGAGGGGGTAGGCTGTAACCACCTGGACCTCGTGCGCATGGAAGTAATGGCGTAGTTTTCTCGACGCAACGAGGATTGCGTAGAGCATCTTCTGGGCTTGTGGGTAGCGCGTCTTGGCGTCACGCAATACTTCACTAACGAAGTATACGGGACGCTGCTGGACGCGGCCCTTGCTTGGGACCTCCCCGACTACTGGACTCGGGGGTCGGGATTGTTCCCGAGCACTCCTGGCCGCTCGGGTTCACCCGGGAGCTCGGACCCGGACTCGGCCCCGAGCACTCCTAGCTGCTCGGGTTCGCCCGGGGGCTCGAACCCGTACTTTGCCTCGGACTCGTCGTTTGCCGGGAGCTTTGCCCCGAGTACGCCTGACTGCTCGGGGTCGCTCGGGAGCTCGGACCCGAGCACTCCCGACTGTTGGGGGTCGCCCGGGAGCTCGGACCCGGGCTTTTCCTGGGATTCGCTGCTTATCGGGAGCTCAGACCCGAATGCTTCAGCCCTCGTGGGAGTCGTCGGGAGCTCGGACCCGACCTCTCGCTCGACCACAAGGACCGCGCTCACCACTCGGGGAGTAGCTGAGATGTAGAGAAGCAAAGGCTCATCGGATCTCGGCGCCACCAAGACTGGAGGTGAGGTAAGGTACTTCTTGAGGTCCCGGAGGGCTTGCTCAGCCTCTGGGGTCCACTCGAAGCGGCCCGACTTCTTGAGGAGCTTTGAACAGGGGTAGGCCCCGCTCCCCGAGCTTGGAGATGAAGCGTCCCAAGGCCGCCATGCAGCCCGTTAGGCGCTGCACGTCCTTGAGACGAGCCGGTGGGCGCATCTGATCGATGGCCCGGATCTTCTTGGGGTTGGCTTCTATTCCCCGGTTCGAGACCAGGAAACCGAGGAGCTTGCCCGAGGGAACCCCAAAGATGCACTTCTCGGTGTTTAGCTTCATGCGAGTACTGCGGAGACTGTCGAAAGTCTCCGCCAGATCCTCGTGGTGCGTCGCTTGGTCCCTCGTCTTGACAATGAGATCGTCGATGTAGGCCTCGATGTTGTGACCTATCTGAGATTGTAATGTAATGCGCATGGCACGCTGATACGTAGGCCCAGTGTTTTTAACCCGAAAGGCATGCGAACATAGCAATAAGTCCCCACCGGGGTTGTAAATGAAGTTTTTTCCACATCCTCTACCGACATGCTAATCTGATGATAGCCAGAGTATGCATCTAAGAAGCACAAAAGATCGCACCCAGTGGTGGAGTCGACTATTTGATCAATGCGGGGTAAAGGGAAAGGATCTTTTGGACATGCCTTGTTGAGGTCAGTGTAATCCACGCACATCCTCAGTTTGCCGTTGGCTTTCAGCACGACGACGGGGTTGGCGAGCCAATCCGGGTGGAGGACTTCACGGATGAAGCCGGCGGCAAGGAGCTTGCCGACTTCCGCTCGAATGAACTCTTGGCGTTCTGGTGCTTGATGGCGCACCTTTTGCCGAACGGGACATGCGTCGGGACGCACGGCGAGGCGGTGCTCAATCACCTCCCTAGGGACCCCGGGCATATCCAACGGCTGCCAAGCAAACACGTCAGCATTCGCCCGGAGGAAGGCGATGAGCGCGCTTTCCTATTTGGCGGCCAAGCGGCCGCCGATCTTGACGGTTCTGGATGCGTCTTCACCTAGGACCACCTCCTTGACGGGGATGGAATCGTCCATGGCGATCTTGAGCTTGGTCGGTGGCGGACCCGAGCAATCGGGGCGCTCACCGACATCCTCGGCTGCGGCGAAGGTGGCCGAGAACAGCTGCTCGGCGCAGATGACGGAGCCTTGGAGGTCGGCCGACACGGTGATTGTGCTGTTGGGCTCGGGCATCTTGATGGTGAGGTAGGCGTAGTGGGATGCTATCATGAACTTGGCGAGGGCCGGGCGGCCGAGGATGCCATTGTACGGGAGGTCGAATTCGGCGACGTCGAGGACGACACTCTCCATCTGAAAGTTCTCCCTGGTCCCGAACGTAACCATCAGGGACACCTGCCCGAGGGGCATGGTGAGGCCTGGGGTGACACCGAAGAAGGGCATCGTCGGCTTCAGCTGCCCGGGTGGCACCTGCATCTTCCTGAAAACCTCAGGGGACAGGAGGTTAAGTCATGTGCCCCCGTCGATCAACATGCGGGTTACCTTGATATTGCACACTGTCGGAGAGACCACCAGGGGGAGGCGGCCCACACCCGTCGTGCTCTAGGGGTGGTCGGAGCTGTCGAAGGTGATCGAGGTGCCCGACCACTTGAGTGGCCGGGTCGACTTGGTGCCCGGGGCTGCTGAGCATACCTTACGCGCCATTACCTTAAACTGGTGGCGCGAAGCGGGCGTGGAGGCGCCCCCGCTGATGCACGCCACGGCCTCAGGTTCTTGGAACCCGAGACCTCCTTCTCACTCTTCCCCGTCACGCTTGTCGTCACCGCTTACGCGGCGCTCCTCACGCTCCTTCTTGTTCCTCTCGGCGAGGAACCTCACCGTCCGGCACTCGGAAAGGTCGTGCCGATCGGTGTGATGAATCTCACACCACCCGCTAGGGCCCTGCTCGGGGGCCCTGGATGGCTTCTTGCCACCACCGCCTAGACCGGCACATGGTGGCTTCCGCGCCTTGGGATCCGCCGCCGTGACGGGCTCGGACTTGCGCTTCTTGTTCTTCTTCTTTTCTCCCTCCTCCGGAGGGATGGGAGGAACCCGCGCCGTCGATCGTCGACCGATCAGGGCACGGACTGTGCCACGCGCGAGCCTCAGCTGCCTTGGCGCACTTGTCCGCGACAGCGAACAGCTCCACCGTGGACTGGATGTCGCGTGTGCCCAGCTTCTCGAGCATCTTCTCATCACGGACACCCTGCCGGAAGGCGACGATAACTGCCTGAGGAGAGATTTTGGGGATGGTGTTGTGAACCTAGCTAAAACGCTGGATGAAGTGTCGCAGCGTCTCCCCTTACTGCTGCTTGATGGCGTGGAGACCACTCTCCATGCCGGGACGCTCGAAAGTGCCCTAGAAGTTGGTCACGAACTGGTGGCAGAGGTCCTCTCATGAGCCAATGGAGCTCGGGGGAAGGTTCATGAGCCATGAGCGGGCAGAGCCCTTTAGGCCCATGGGGAACTAGTTGGCCATCACCTTCTCGGCCCCTCCCGCCACTTGCACAGCGGTGGTGTAGATCTGGAGGAACTCTTCGGGGTGGAAAGATCCATCGTATTTTTGCGGCAGGTCGGGCCGGAAATTTTCCGACCAACTAACGTGGCAAAGGTCAGGAGTAAAAGTCAGGCAACCCGCTCCGTAAAGCGGAGTGCTGACCTTCCCGACCGGTGGCGCGCGGACGCGCACCAGAGAGCACGTACGACTGGCAGCGGGGTCGGAGGATGACTGGCCCTCGATAGCCCTTGCCCCACGTCACCGCTCCCGCTGGCGCTCGATGGTGACGCGCGCATCTTGACCTTCTTGCCGCTAGTTGATGCGGTGGCGAAGGTCTTGGCCGTCTCTTGGAATAGGAGAGGCGACTGAATGGTGGGACCCGCCACGGGGCTCCGTCGCTTCACCACGTCGGGGACGTGGCGGTAATGAGGAGGCACCGCTGAGGGGCCCTCTTGAGGGTCGCCATGCCTCGAAGAGGTATGGGAAGCTCCTGGCCGCTGCCTGACGGCGAGTGGTGTCGACCAGGTTGGCTACCTCCTGGAGCCAAGGGCCAACAGGAGATATGCCTTCCACCTGGATCGGAGGATGCCGGAGGAGAAGTTGCGCCGCATGCAGCGCGCCTGCTTCGCCCGGCTCGTCGAAGTCCAGCCGGCGCCGAACTGTCTGGGATGGCTCGACGAAGGCTGCATCAGCCTGTGGCCCGCCTTCGCCAGCTGGGTGCCGCAACATTGACAACGCAGAGGCTGCCGCTGCGGTGCTGGTGGGGATGGCACGGTTCCTCTCCTCTCGAGAGGATGCCAAACGTGTCGAAGCGGATGACTGCTGTCCTCCTCCATGCTGGGAGGATGACCGTTGGCTTGCCATGAGCGGCGTGGTTTCGAAAACTTAGCCTCCCCTACCTGGCGCGCCAGATGTCGGCGTACAAGCGCCGGTATCGGTGGTCTGGAAGGACCCCTTTGGGATTCGGCCGGGGAGGCGGAAGATCTACGAAGCCACGTCAGAGCTAGAGCTTGGCAGGATATGGAAATGGGGAAGAACACGATGATGTGCCCAGGTTCAGGCCACCTTCTAGGTGTAAAACCCTACTGTCCTGTTTTGGGTATATTTGAGAATATATGGAGTGATTACAGTCAACTAACAGCACAGGTGCCCCCGTTCTTCTTCCTCTAGGATTTTTATCTCTAAGGTTGTGTTGCCTAAGAAAAGATCTCAGGGTCCGATCCCCTTTGCATGGCCGCGGTTCTCCCCTTATATATCCGAGGTCACCACAGTGGCTGAAAGATAAATATCTTACCCTTGAAGCTTGTCGCGGAAGAAACCCGGCATGGGCGGGCCACATTGGTGGTCGAGATTTGCTGTAGCGGAACAGTATCGGTCACGCCTTGATTGGAAACTGGATCTTCATGATGAGGGCGTGTCAGGAGATGAAGATCTGACGTTCCTGACACGGGCTAAGCTGCAACTATTCGGGTCCCACGGACCAGGGGCAGAGGGCATACCTATGGACGCGCAGAAACGCGTCCTTAAAGTCGAAAAGGGGTGTCAGACCTCTCCTTTCCCTCCAAGACTGATAGCTGACAGGGCTTATCACTTGGGGGGATGGGCACCGGTCAGGACACCGCCCTTGGTCTGCAAGGACTTAGAATAGACGGGCATTTAATGCATCTGGCACAGGCATTAAATGCCCCTGACCCAGGCATTAAATGCGCCCTTTGGGCCACGCAGATTGAAGAGGGTCCCTCAAAGGGTGCTCGGGGCTCCCGACATCGGAGGCCCCTAAGCATTACTCCTAGGTCGCTCCATTATCTGGGCGAGGAGCTCGGCGCCCTGGACGGGGGGCCGGGTCGCCGTTGGTGCTTGGGGCGAGCCCCCGAGCAATTCTTCTCGGGTGCTCGGGGCGAGCCCCCGAGCACTTCTTCTCGGATGCTCGGGGTGAGCCCCTGAGCACTTCTTCTCTGGCGCTCGAGGTGAGCCCCCGAGCACTTCTCCCCGGGTGCTCGGGGTGAGCCCCCGAGCCCTTCTGTTTTCTCCGTCCTAGGAGGGGACCAAGTTCGCCTTTGGGTTTTTTGGAAAACGACATCAAAGGACGACTCGGGGCACCCCTTGATTTAGCCAAGGGGAACGGTGCTCGGGGTGGGCCCCCGGGCACCTCTTCTTCTACTTCCACGTCTTTGGCGACGTGGCGTCAAGTTGGGCCTTTGCCAGCGGTTAAGGGGACCCTGGGCCCCATAACGCCGACAATTATGCCTTCGAGGATATGAGCATTGCGGAAAGTTGTCGTGAATTCTGCCCATGTCATTTGATGATCTAGGTCTTGGGTGGCGAGATTTCCCACCACGCCCTTGTGGTTCCTTCGAGGAAATGAGTTGCATAGAGCACTTTCTTCCGATCCATGCACTGGGTGAGGGCGAATTTTCTTTCGATAGTGCAGAGCGAATCGTTAGCATCAAGCGGGTCTTCAAAATGAGCGAAACTAGGAGGTAAGGTTCGCTAAAACTCAGCAAAGCCTCCTCTGGCTTGACCTTCGCTCGAGGATTGCCCATTATTTCGGAGAAGATGTGATTCATTTGCTGGAGCACCTCCGCCAAGGATGGCTGAGGAGGAGGAGGAGGAGATGGTTGAGGGGCACCTTGCTCCTCATGGGGTCCAGGTCCAGACATCCTGTGGTAATCGAAAAAAATCACGGCAAGGTGAGACGGGAATGACTTGTGCAACAAAACTAAATATGTGTGAACAGAAAGGATACATGTTTAACTCATCCCAAAATAGTATCATTTTCATGGAAAATGAAGTTACAGATAGATGCACAAGAGCCTTGTAACCAACACCTTCCATAAGGATGGCATATGAGATCTTTGCATATGGCTGAAATTTTCAACACCTTCGAATGAGATCTTTACAACACAATATGCAAGAAAAGGGTGCAGCCATAACCTCATATGAAAAGGTTTAACTGACTAGCCAATTTTAAGAAGATAGACTTAGCTCATGGTGCAAAAGGCAACAATGAGCTTGCTGAAATTTTCAGGACAGCACACAAACTGGTGGTGTGAAGGCCTTTCGGGATGGCGAGGCACCAAGAAATACTCCACACCATAGATTTTAACTCTCGGAGGAAAGGATGAAATCCTTTTATCAAAAGGGGGATAAAAGAGTCCACAAACTACTTCGGAGATGGAAGGGAAAGCATAGAGAGGATGTTCATAACCATGTCCTCCAAGAAATGAGGAGATTAAACTCGAGTGGTGGATTGGGATACACGGATGAAGTCCTCTTAGCAGGTTACATAGCTGAGATAAAATATTTACAATAGTTGACGATAGAAAAGATGATACTCCAGTATTCTAATGAGGCTGAAACATTGGGTTAGACCAAAAAGAACCATTGGAAAGAAAGGAAGCAAGAATTGTCTTTCCTGAGTCATCTTTCACGTAGGAGAGGAAGAGAGGATCTACCGCCAATCACCAAAAACAAAATAAATTAGGGGGGATTAGATCTAAGTCAAATTGAGATAAGAAATAAAAGCGAAATCTACTTATCTAGCTTCTGCACATAATTTTTAGTTTTCACAAATAGTTTTCTCGGAGACACCAAGTCCTATCTCTAACATCCAGTTGCAAGGTTTGCCTTACGGTCAATCCTGCTCTAATACCAAGCTGTCAGGGCCCCAGAATCACACGAGACTTAAAGAACAATGTCTCATTAAAGACCAAGCAACTACTCAACCGGTGATATGGTACCTATGCCGTATGCACTCGAAATCAAGTAGTCTGAGACCTGACCAACGCACCATATGATTACCAGAGCCGTATGCCTTCACCGTTGGTCAAGCCGGCCAAAAGTGGACATTATTCTATAAACCACATGCAATTCCAAAGTCTTGTGAAGATTTAGCGTCTTTCTCGAATTTGACCAACACAATGATTCGGAGGAGCCCGGGAATGGTACCCTCACTCTAACCTAGTCTGAAGACTAGTGAGTCACCCAAAGACCCGATACCATCACCCACACCCTGCCTAGTCGGCCAGCGCATCACAGCTAGCAGGTCACTCAACCAGAAATCATCCTGCTAACCAAACAAAGAGAACGACTCTAACTCTTTACGGCTAATCCATACACTTCATTTCATACACGCACGGTGTATGGGCAGCCACAATCAACAACTTGATATCACACAAAAAACTCTACAGAATAGGGTTTACATATAGGTAATCACATCCCATACCCAGGGCAATTATTTAGATTACATTCGAGCGACCCGGAGGTCATAAATGACAAAAGAAGCTTCAATAACAGCAGCAAAAACATTATAGAACATTGAGATGGCAGCTCATGCCATCCTTCAAAAGCTTTTTAAGCCTACATGATCTCTGACCGGGGAAACCAAGCAAGAACACTTCAATTTCAGCACACATAGACCCTAAAATTCTCCTATTTAGAATATCTGCAGGAATGGAATTCCCAACTGAGTACTCACAAGATGCTAAATGCTTATTCCAGGTTAACTTAGACATGGCATGGAAGGATAAATGACAAGACCAACAATTATCCAATTTCATCCTAGCATGGTAAAGAGAATTTCACATGTTATGTTTATCATACTATCATGGCATTTTGGTATAAAACAAGTTAACCCATAAGCATAAATAATTCATGTGACAAGCATCACCATAAGTAGAACCAATCATCTTAAGATCATCGTAACGAGATATCTTGATTATTAGTGACTACTATCAGTAGGATCTTAATTTGCCCACATAGTTGGCCATAGAGTTTCACATAGTTGCACATAGCGTCACATAGTTGCACCTAGCTTACTTAGTTGCATATTGCTCACATAATTGCACTAGCTCACATAGGTAGCATCTAGCTTACTTAGTTGCACATAGTTCACATAGTTTGCACATAGCTCACGTAGTAAATCACCTTCCTGGTGTAACAACCATTTCCAATTATCCATAACATTTCCCATAGCCACTCTGGTTATGAGTATCAAACAGATCATATTCATGCTAGAACATCATAAGTAAGCAAGCATTTGAGATCTGAGTATCCAACACACAAAAACAAGCAAAGTCATTTTTCAACCATGCATAGCATAAGTAAACCGGAATATTTGTAACATGCGAGCATGCTTGCCTGGCCCTTGAATGTGTCTCCTTGCCAAGAACAACCCACAATTAACCTTCGTTATCCGCCTCTATTAATAGGAAAAATCCGATACGCCGGAAATAGACGAAAGCAAGTAATCAATCAATACAGAAAGAAAAGATATAAAATTATGGATGAAATGCATATTAACATGTAGTAAATTCTATTACGGAGCTAGAGCAATTTGAATCATTTGATTTGAAATTGTACATCTCAAGCCATGATGATTTTAAGGTATGAAGGTCGATTTTGAGAGCGATTTATAAATTTTAAAATTATTTATAGCAGAGAAATGTAAGAACGTGATGACATGATTATTCAATGATTTTTAGGTGAAGGATGATACTAAGAATTTTTATTTTGACTATTAAGCTAGATTATCTAGTATTCACATTTCAACATTAAGCATAAAGGGGTACATTGGGTATTTTTGAAATTCTTAACTAAAAAATTATGAAAAACAGTGGCATCAACAAATTCTACAATTAAAAAGCACTACTACAGAAAATGTCAACACTGACGGGCCAAAAACCCACATCAGTGACGGGTTTTTGGCCCGTCAGCAACTAAAGGTCAGTAATGACTCGTATTATCAGTGACGGGTAATTTACCCGTCACTGATAAAGTCATCACTGACGGGTTAAATATTTACCCGTCCGTGATGGTAGAGTCATCACTGACGGGTAGTTTTTTTACCCGTCAGTGACGACGTTTTCAGAGGCACAAAAAAAAAGCCCTACCCGGGCACCGCCGGGTAGGGTTTCACTAAAACGGCTGTAACTTTTGCATACGGTATCCGTTTTGGGTCCACGACCACTCAAAATGACCGTATCGACGAGGCGCATCTAAAAAATCTACTTGTCTTTAGACCTATACATTTTTTCACCTCCAAATTCAGCCTCTAAGACTGACTTTTGCCCCTCCGAACAAAACGTCGCCTCTTCCGACCCTCCGTTGAACTTCTTCCTGAGCTCCAAATGCAGTAATTTTTGTGGATTCCAACCGTGAGGGAGTAGAGCTGCTAGAAAAAAATACCATAAATTTTTTTTAAAAAAATTCACTCCAAATTCGCCCTACCGAATCCTCCAAACGAATAATCTCCGCTACCGAACCCTCCGTTCCCTCCGTTGAACTTCTTCCTGAGCTCCAAATGCAGTAATTCTTGTGGATTCCGAACCGTGAGGGAGTAAAGCTGCTATAAAAAAAATACCAGAAAAATTTTAAAAATAAAAAATTTAGGCACTAGTGCCCAAAAAGACATAAAAATTGACTCGGGAGGATCTTTCTTATCTCGAATCCAATTGAAACTCCCGTGTAATCTCCACCATGTTCCTACGGGGATGGTGACGTGAGGATGATATGCTCCCTTGTGGTCGATTTGGATGGGAAGGATGAGAGGAGAGGAGAGGAGGAGAAGGGTGGAAGGAAGGAGAGGAGGAGAGGAGGAGAAGGGTGGAAGGAAGAAGAGGAGGGTGAAAGGGAGAAGAAAAAAATATAGATCTGGATCTGCACTGAGGGGCACTGAGGTGAATTATATACCCCGCGAGATTCTAAAATTTCAGTGTTTTGAAATTTCGTGGCGGGATTCACATCACGGATGGACCTCTTTTTAACCCGTCAGTGATGAGTTCCACACATCACTGACGGGTCAAAAAATGACCCGTCCGAGATGACAAAATTTAGGGTTTTGAAATTTTGGAGTTGGTGGGATTCACATCACGGATGGGTCTCTTTTTAACCCGTCAGTGATGAATCCACGCATCACTGACGGGTCAGAAAACGACCCGTCCGTGATGACAAAATTTCGGGTTTTGAAATTTCGGAGTTGGCGGGATTCACATCACGGACGGGTCTTTTTATTACCCGTCAGTGATATGCTCGACATCACTGACGGGTATTTATTTTGCCCGTCTGTGATGATGTTTTCATCAAAACCCGTCACTGATGGTTTTCATCACTAACGGATATTTCTTACCCGTCAGTGATGGCAGGGTCCAGGATGACGTGTTTTGTAGTAGTGAAGAGGAATTTACCAAAAAGAATCACATCATTTGGAGGTCGTATGAATTTTGTACGAATTATTGAAGTTTAATCAAATTTTTACTTTTCCTGTCTTCTTCTTAGTAAAGAATATCAGGTTAAATACTTTTATTCTCAGATGAAGTCTTCCTAGTGAGTATGACATATGGGTAATTGATCCATAGAAGAATCGGTAGTACATTAAGCAGCTATTCATCAAATAATCAGTAGTTACTTGATGATGTCTAAACATGGATTAGCCGAAGCAATTAAGTCCACAGCTACACGAGCTGCCATAAATACAGTCAATCAACCAGCTAATCATTAGCACTAAGTGTGTTCATGGCAACTAACTGTCATTGATACATCCAGTCTCGATTAATTAGGCAGTCGCTAAATGTGTCTTAGCGCAGTAAGGTTGCTAAATAATGATGAAACTTATCTTATCTGAACATAGGAGGTAATCTTAGTTAGCATTAATTGTGCTAATTGTATCAACTCACAGTAATCAATTTTGCAGTTAACTTCAGTTATTTTAATTGATGCATGTTATCCTGCAGGAAATCGTTGAGCATCAGTTACTCACCCGCTAGCACGTTAATTTCAACTGCTAATCATTATTTCAATTAACGTTCATCAGGGCAGCAGTAAAATCGGTGTATTTATTATGCTAACTAATGATTAGGCTTTTATTGGTTGGACATAACAGACAACTGTGTGTTCAATAACATCTCATGATACAACTAAAACAAATCTAACCACCGTCACAAACCGAGCACCTGGTCAGCTACAATGGTCAAGTCGGTCAGACCGCCCCCGGTGCGGTCTGACCAGCCAATGGCCATAAGCACATTGATGAGGTCAGAAAAACAGCAGCTCACCACGAGGGGAGGGGTTCGCTTGGTCGAGAAGGTTGGAGCAGGGCGCGGCGCTGCTGGAGGAAGACTGAAGCGCTCGGGTTGGAGATGAAGTTGGGGCGGAGCTCAGGGATGGCGACGCTGTTGAGGTTGGGGCGAAGCCGGCTGCTGGCGTCAGCGTTGGTGGAGTATGTTAGAAATGTGCCCTAGTAGCAATCATATGAATGATCATATTTCATTGTATCCATGATTTACTAAATATTTTTTGAATAATATTATTTGTATTGATTAGCATGTGACTTGTTTGTGAAACTCCGTACTAAGCTTAAATGATTATTCTAAATTAGTCCATAGTCGGAATTCATATGAGGACACATATGAATAATAGACTAGCATAGGTATTAGTTGATGACCATGTTTTACGGGTCATGGAAATAGAGATGTCGAACTAATTACATGAGCACATGTTAGGGAACATGGGGATTGGACTAACCCAACTTGAGACACTGCGAGGACACTATTTTAGTTATCATCAGTAGATCACATACGATGTGTATGCTATGTCCTTTGACCTGAGATTGTCATGTGTGCTTGAGATGTGTAATAACTTACTCAGAGGTTGTCAAACGCTACTCCGTAACTGGGTAGTTATAAATGTTGCTTTCTTGTTTGTCATGAAGCATGCTGCGAGGCATTGTCAATCGAGATGGGATTTGCCCCTCTCTGTAATGAGAGAGATATCTCAGAGCCCCTCGAGTGATCGGATCCAGAAATGCATGGCTATGGTACTTAAGGTTAAAAAATTAACCTCGTAAAGGATTTCGAGACACGTGATCGAGAAAGAGCGGTCGAGCTCGAGCTTGAGCTTGACAAATATCATGAGGCAAAAGGAGTTGCATATATAACATTATGAAGGTTCGTCCGATACGATCTTTATGTGAGGAGTTGGCACATCCTGCTAGGGGCTGCTATCAATTAGTAACCGAGTAGGAGTATTCGGGTCATTTCTAAACATGCATGAACCTATAGGGTCGCATACTTAAGGGGCTGGGGCCTAATTCGGTTAGATCCGAGTTAGACTGGGCATTGAGTCCTAATGGACCTCTAACGTAGAAGCCCATTATGGGGACGTAATATAAGGAGAGGGGACGGACGTGTTAGGGTTAAGCCAATTCAGAATTTCTGAAACCTGGCCGTCACTCCTCTACGCCCAAAATCACCCGCTCGGATCTAGTAATCTAGACGAGTGACGTTCCTCTCTGAATGTGTGGATACCTTAGAGGCGTTACAGCTGCGATGCTTAGACGAACTATCCGAGGGAACCACGAGAAAGAGGCGAACTGTTCGAGGAAACCACTAGGAGGAGAAGGTAGTACGACTACAACTATACCGATGCTGTATCGACTCCACTACGGGTATGCACGTCTAGAGGTATCCTCGTGATTTATTACTACAACAATTTCTGATTTACGTGATATTAAATTTTTATTTTGCGCTAGTGTAGCCTAACAGTGTCTCTTCAGAGCATGGGTCTTGGGCGCCGGATGTGGGGATCCGCTCGGGGGCGCTCAGTTGGTCAGCGCCAAAGTCGACGGCCATGGAGCACGGGCCACAGCGGTGCTCGGGCTTGAAGAAGAGGAGCAAAGCCGACGGAGGAGAGCTCGGTGAAGGGGGACTCCCCCCGGCAACTCGACACACAGAGAGGGGAACTCGGAGGCGGGGCGACATGGAGCTATACGGTGGCGGCGAGGGCGGAGCTCTGGCCGATGGGGACAATGGCGACGACTTGAGCAGCGGGAGGTCGACGGCGGGCTGGGGGCTCGGCGTGGTGGTGCGGCGAGGAGAGGGCCGGGGCTCTCGCCTGCTTGGGGAAGGAGAGAAGGAGACACCGGCGGCAGGGTGAGGAGGGAGTGGCGGCCGGGCCTATGGAGGGAGTTGGGGAAAATGGAGCTTGGTGCTTTGGAGGAATCGGCAGGAGGAAGGGAGATCGGGAGGCTATCAGGGTCCCACTGGAGAGAGATAGGAGGCAGGGTCAGTGCTGGTATGGACCGTGGAGGGAGTGGGCCTCGGCCGAGTAGCATAGGGGAAGGAGTAGGCCGGGCGGCCCAAAACGGTTAGAGGAGGAGTTTTTCTTTTATACTTTTGTTTTATTTCATGTCTATTCAGTTCTAGAGATAAGGTTTAACAGAAATAGGCTCCAACTTTCTCTTTAAAAAATTGTAAATATTCTTAGAACTTCATGATGATGATATGTTATATATATGGTCTCCTAACATTTTATGATAGTAAGTTATTATTATTTTGGACTATTATCTCAGTTCTAAGCAAAGGAAGGGAGTTTAGAAAACATTTATTAAGATATACGAATCGCTTCGACTCGCTTGAAATTTTGTATATTATTTCTCAGAGGTGTTTCAGACCTAAGAAAATAATCCAAGGAAGGTTTTAGCGACATTGGGTTCACATATTCCTTTAAGGTTGTTTTTATGTCGCAATTCTAGAATTTTCGAGCTGAGCCAAATTTAAATGACCTAGATGCATGCACTGATCTCATGTTTTAAGAAATAGGGTCATTACATTTCTATAGAGGAAATCATCCCCTCAGAGGATGGTTTCTACATCGAGATCGACACCAACGACGACTAGTCTCTGGGAATCCGAAGCAGTGGTTGTAACACCCTGTTTTCTAATAATCTAACAATTAGGGCTTACAAAAACTATTGCTAATAATGTCAACTAAAATGCACCAAACTAAAACCTTTGTTCAAGTCTTGCATTCCCACCTTGAAACCATCTTTGACACCTCTTCCCCCTCTTTCTTGTCGATGCATCACGAACCGGCATTAAAGCCAAGTGCCCACATGGTACTTTCACGAAGTGGAAATGTATATATGGCAGGAGCACCTTTGTTATGCCATACTCTCCGTCCATGAAATTCCTTATGAACTATTATGGAGATATACACGTATATACTACTTTCATGTATATGCGTACATGCAAAACCCTAGTTCTTTCCTTTCGAGCTATGGGCCACAACCCCAACTCGACCATTCAACCTAAACCCCTCTCCCTATTGGAATCCTCATATTCATGTTCCCTAACCCCGCTAATATCTTGTGCATGAAGAAATTGCACAAGTATAAACGTTTCCAAACCCTAAATGCCTTGCGACATTTTTCTGTCCTCGGCTCTAATGCCATTTATTCAGACCATCCTGTATATATACATATAGACACATATATTCTACCTCAATTTTAAACCTTAGAACTACACTTTCCATGAATGCCAAGGCCATTCATGCCACTTTTCATGCTACCGCTCAAATGCACCAAAGCCCCAATCCCATTATCTCTCAATACTCGGGTGGAACCCTGATCCTACTGAGCCTCAAACGACTTCAAATAAATGACGGTGTATGTCTTATATATATTCCTAGCTTATTTTGAAATAATATGGTATAGGAAGGCACAAAAATTTCAAAATAATTTAAATCCCAATTTCAGTTGTTTTTGAAATTATTCGAAACCCTAATCTTTAAAACCTCCAAAAAATTCCAAAATTTTTGCAAGGCATCCTATTTGAAACCTCGAACAACTACCATAATAAAAATCTATACCTTCTTACCAAATGTTTTCCCACGAGAAACCATAAGAGTTACCCTAATGTTCTCTGGTCATTTTCCTGTGTAACCTGCTGCCATTTTCTTCTAGATGCACCCCTACTGTACCAACCAAAAAGCCTCGGTCTCTCCTCTAGGTGGACCCCCTTGGCCTGCCTGTCATCCCTCTACTTCTCCCTCCTTCCCCCTTCCCTCCAAGTTCTCTCTCTTCTTCAACACGGCGGTTGTTCCCCATTGTCAAGCACCCTGCCACCTCCACCCCTCCTACAGTCAGCGGTGCCCAACTCCATTGCTAGCACACCGCCGCTGGGGCCTTGCCGCGCCAGCACATCACTTCCTTTCCTTATTTAGTCCCCCCCCCCAAGTTCTTGGAGAAGCCGAGCTACCATTCTTCCCCAAACCACCTTCTTCCTCTTCTAACTTCTCCTCTGCAGCCCCCCAAGCACCAGCGCCACTCCCACTACACCTCTACACCTCAAGCACCCAAGAGCTCCTCCCCTCTGTCCTTGCTTCTTCCAAAGGACCCGAGCACCCATTTTCATTGAGCGCTTGAGCTCCTTTTCTTCAGTTCTTCCTTCCTCATTTTCTTACCCGAGCTCTCGCTCTCATCTTCCTTTCTTAGGTGCTCCCTCACTCCTAAGACTATCCCTACTGGATCCTCTGCAAACTAAGCAGCGCAAGAGTCGCCAAGCTCCCCTCCATTTCTGCCCGGGGCACCCCTCTTCCCCGCCCCAGCAACCACAACCACCAGCCCGAGCAACCTTCCAGAGCTCCCCATTCTTCCTAGATAGCTGAGGTCACCTGTCCCGCCACCATACTTCTCCCCTAGAGCTTTCCCTGTGCCGGGCCCCGTCGCGAGCTTCATGTTTCTCTGCCTCCGCCAACGCGCCCTACTGCTCCAGCCACGGCAGTTGCTATCCCGCTCACCAAACCTCACTAGAAGGACCTTCATCACCGTCAGCCTCAAATAGATCTACCTGCCTCACTCTCGCCGCACCTGAGCTCGCTAGTGACCTGCGCCTCCTCCAACTAGGTTGGCACTGCCTCGACGCCGCTTCCCGTCCCTCCGTTCGTTGCCGGTAGGTAGCTCCCGAGCCGACGGTCCTCCTAGTCAACACCCCGGCCACTCTCTCTTCTCCCGTTTCTCCCTTGGCTAAGCTCAAGCTTAAAGCCCTAATTCTCCTCCTAAGCACATGTGGGAAAAAGGGGTTAGCTGCCATCACCGTTCACTAATCGGTCCACCTGTCTGATCAAGTGAAGACAAGATTCCTCCCTTACGCTTCCCCTTCGGTGAAACGTGCTTCCCTCTCCTTTCTATTCAGAATACGCGGTTGCTTCATGAACACGCACTTTCCACCCTTTGGCAGCCTAGGAGCGCCTCTATTCTTTGAAGGCGCATTCCTACAATACGCCATCGATGTCCCCTCAATTTCTCAGCCAGACCTTCCTCTCTCCAATTTCCCCTCTCGGCAAGCTTCGGAACTCTGTTGCACCTCCGTCTCAACTCCAATCGCCTTGATTCCTCTTCTGATGTTCATCTAAAATCAAGATTTAGACATTAGTGCAGTTTTCAAAGTTTTTGAAACAATTTAAATTTCACTTTTGAATATATTTCAAATGTGCATATCACATATATATCCTCATTATTTTAGCTGCAAAAAATTACTTCTTGTCCCAAAATCTTCTAAGATAAGGTCTAGCATTTTGAGGCCAGTAGCATTTTGAAAGTTCAAAAATTATTTATAAGTAATAGAAGGCATACCTTGCTCGTTACAAATGTACTTCAAAACCTTATCTTTGACTAGTAATATATATGTTCTTTTCTAGGGCATTCATATAGGAACCCAAAATATATCCAAATATTTTAGACCCTATGATTTCAACTAAAAACCTAAATATTTTCCTATGGGCATAATAACATATTTTGAAGCCCTTACTATTCCAAGCCTTTCAAATAACTACCCATTGTTATTCTCGTCAAATCTTTTGAACTAGAAATTTTCAAGTTATATAAATGGTGAAACACTTCTGTTCCCAAATGAAGAACTTGAAATTTGCTATTTTCTTCATATTACAGCAAAAGAATAATGAAGCCCTAACTTCTCGACACACCTCAGAACCTCATACTTCTGGCCATATCAATCCAAACCCTCTCATATCGACCTTATGCGACCCTCTAACAAGTAGCAGCTACCCTCATATGTCATGGTTGGGTAAATAGTATTGTCCTCATGATTAATTTTTGATCTTATTGGATTTGACCTTGCACTGTGGATTATTTGCCATTCTTTCAACGTGTAGATATCGACGTTATGAAATCTCGTGTGAACAGTCCCCGATAATTGTCGTATCAAGCTCAAGCTTGAGACCCGACCAATATTGACAGGCAAACATTCCTATCTTGGTCATGTTGAATCCCATATATGTCAAAATTTAAATATTTGCTTGCAACTCTACATGCTATGTGAGTATCAGTGATTTTTTATGTTAGACCTAGCTATACCCTATAGCTGCATACGATCTAGGTTCGACAAGTATATCCTTGTAAACTTAGTATTATTGGATGTTCATCGTACGTCCAACAAAGTATTAAGGAATATAGGAGGTAGCCATGCTTAGACCTGCTATACAGAAAAAAATCTACTTTTGCCGGAGTCACGCGAACCACCCTTTGGTTATGGGATAAAACCCTTGGGAAAGCATGTACCTTCCAAGGCGAATCCTTGAAAGTGATTTTGCCAAAACCCCAAAATAAAACGGAGAATGATTTTAATTCGAGTGAGAACAATAAGGGGAGGTCGGAGGAATGGTTGTAGCATGTAGGGACATGGCTATAAGGTGATGCTGTGCAGTTTTACTTGAATCAGTTAAGAATCGAGCCTAAGTGCCAGTCAACCAAGTTCACCTTGTACATCCACATGTCCTTTGTGGAAAAGACTTGACTAAATATCTTATCGAGTGCTAGCATCTGAACCCATGGGCAGTAGGGAGATAAGTGCTAGGTGGATGGTTATCCCTAGAGAACCTCCACGTAGCTACACAGGAAGTTGTTCGACACAAAGATGGGTCCCATTCCGTCTATGTGTCGAGGACCGTGGAACATAAACAAAACTGGGTTTAGCTCATTTAGCAGGTTCAGTTCTAGTACGAATATGGGGGAAAGGTCTCATTGTAATAACCATGTCGGCACACCTCGTGAAGTGTGCTCATGTGGCCATGGCAACAAGGGGGACTTAAACCTTATGGGTAAAGCGTACAACCTCTACAGAGTGTTAAAATCTATTCGAATAGCCGTGTCCTCAGTTATGGACACAACTTGGCTAGGCCACACACTGGTTAGACTATGTTTCATTGCAAAACATGGGCATGGGATTAAGGACGTAGGAACGATTGTCTACCTGAAATTTCCAACACTGGATACTGACTCGTTAGAGACGAGCTCGATTTCGAAAATGCTCTTGAATATATTATTATCGTATTTTGAATGAGAATTTACATTCTGCGCAACATATAATATAGGTTAGAGCCCTTTCTTGAACAAACCTTGCATGAGATACATCTGTTATACTTTCCCTAGGGGATACTTGCGAGTACATTCAATGTACTCATCTGGCTTGTTGATTTGTCCAGACGAAAGAGACGTCTACCATAGTGTTTACGAAGGCTAGGGTGTAACCTCAATCAGTTGCCTATCAGGTATGGCATATCGATGGGCCACGTCACCGATTGATTTCCACTATAAGTTTTCTAGCCGTTGGGCTATAGGTATAAGACCTCGACCTTGATGGTCTATTTACATATCATATACTAATATTTGCGTGTATGAAAATGATATACAGGTTAACTTGTGTGTACTGGCCACTGATCATGGGACCAGTACAGAAAACACAAGGGTTTATCCGGCCTTAAAACTGGGTACGCCACAGTGGTCCTGCGCCGGGTTTGGTGGCTTGGTTTGTTTTTGCTACCACTTTTAAATCTTTCGTTGTGTAATTGAATCTCTTGTGTGAACATGCTGTTATGTTTCTAAGAATTACTAGTATTATTGCAGTTTCAGTCGTAGAGTTACTATTGTGATACTTGTTAGTTCTCACCTGCCTCATGTGCCTTGTGTGTATGATTATGAAGCACATGGTGAGAGTAAGGTTTCAGAGTCTATAACATATAATTATTAGGTGTGATCACACATGTGAAGTGACTTTCACTAAGAGTTGCGGACTATATTATCCTACTCTAACCGAGCATTAATTTGCCAGGACGATTTTGGGATTGATGTTCCGGCTCAGAGAGAAAATAGTGAAGAGACCATATCACCCTACTTAATCTGTGCATTAAATTGCCGGAGCAAATTCGTGGTTGAAGTCTCAGACTCTTCATAGCCATATCACTCCACTACTCTTGGAATTTGTGCCCAAGGGTTGAGATCAAGGTTGACGTTTTGACTTAGCGGGTGATTTCAATGTTACGGATTTTGGGTCCCGACATAAAATAAAGTGCTCGTTGTATACATACGTCAACAAATATGAAAAAGAACATATATGGATCAAATGGACATGTAAATACACACCATATATTATCACTTCGTGCACCATATATTATCACTCCATACACGCATGAATCATATGCCATGTAAATGCACACATTAACCCACATGCATATACACCAACAAATTGCTAGCCATTGTGGTAAAAAGATTGATGGCAAAGAACTGATAGATCATATGGAATTGCAATGCCAGTCGGGGATTAGCATCAGTATTCATTAGCATCTGATTGTCTTAACACCACACAACATGCATGGACAGATTGATTTCCATGTCAAGAAACATTAACAACAGCTCACGGTCTTACTTGAACAGCTTACGGCGAAGGGCAGGACAGAGCTGGCGACGAGGATGACGGGAGGGAGTCGACAACCTAGTGCGGAGGGAGGGCTGGCAGCGAGCGGTGGAGGGAGTTGGGGAGGACGCAGACGGGATGGAGCTGAGCAGCACAGGGAGTTGGAGAGGCCGGAGTGGAGTTTAGGCAGGAGTTGGGTGGGGCAGAGCGGATCCGGTCAGAGGGTGTGCTGGCGGCGGGAGGTCGAGGTGGCGCAGGGAGCTCATGGTAGGAGAGGACGGTCCAAGGTCGGCGGCTGCGTAGGGAGGTCAAGGTCTGGCATCGCAGGGAGAGGCGGGCAACAGCATAGGGAGAGGGGCACAGTGGCGTGGGGAGAAGAGGGCGGTGGTGGTAACCTAGCGCATTACCTTTGCTGTTGTGTCTCAATGGGGAACGAGTAGGGGTAGGACAGAGGAGAGAAAAATGGAAAGGAGTTTTGGTTTATGTACAAGGTGGCATTTTCTTGTATATTCAGTCAACTCTAGGGCTATTGATTATATCGGAGGTTGGAAGGCCCGAGAAGCTCAAGAAACTCAAGAAGCCTAAAAAATGAGGCTTCCTGGTGTGTGAAGGATTTAGCGGTGCTTAAAGTCACAATCCAAAATAAGCTAGCACTTACAAAAGCTTATGGCTATTTTAGGCTATAAGTGAGGCCATAAGTCAGTCCAAAGCGACCTAAATAAACCCCTGCGGGAGCCAGCTTACTTCACCATTTCACCACAATCAGAATCTAAAACATCTCCCATTATAGCAAGACGATCATATTCACTCTACAGATACGCTATCCACGATTCGCCGTGCCTACATCAAGGCGATCATGTTCATGCTGGCCCAAGCATTCAAGCAATGGTGCTTGCAGTGGCCCAAGCATGTTGGCCCAAGCTAATAACTCTTTTCACTAGCTACCAGGGAGCAGATACTCTTGCTGCCATGACAGTAGTTGATCCTTCAGACCTTTACTCATTCCTAACTCCTGAATCTTGACAGAAGATTCAGAAGATACAAATTTGAGACTCGTAATTAACAATTAATTACCAAGGCCAAAAAGAAGTCCAGCGCGCGTACTGAACTCAGAATATTCAAGCATTGCTGCGGAAGCACCATAGTTTGATGCAATTGCAACTTCTGATGACAACTTCGCTGTAGTTTGTGGATGCAAGTGAAAATTTTAACTTGAATAGGAGAAAGATAGGTTGATTTGGCCTTTCCCTTTCTCCCATAATCAACGGTTCGGTTTTCACTTTTGTCTAATACTTTTCTTTGTTGGCGACAAAAAAATTTAGGTAATAGAAGAGAGTCTCCCCAGCCTCAATTGTTGTCGGTGACAATTAATAGCCAGAAGCATTAAGCCTCCGTTATACTTCTAATTGAAAAGCAAGTTCATGCTTCGCGAGATTTGGAGTTCATGTTCCATGTATCTCTGCCGGTGGAATCAGATTGTCAAGTAGTAGTACATTTTACTGCTAAATCTGTGCTGCTCCGTGTGGTACCAAGCCAAAGAACCTATGAGGATATGAGCTAGACTAGCAATTGCCACATCGTATCAATTATGAGCCACCCATGCTTGGGCCAGCCAACCACAGCCACTCTTGCCACATCCAACGGATCGACCAATTGTTGCCCTCCAATGCTAGACTAGCAATGCCATCATATCCATTATGAGCCACCCGTGCTTGGGCCAGCCAACCACAGCCACTCATGCCACATCCAAAGGATCGACCAACCGTCGCCCTCCAATGCCCTTAGGAATTTGGCTATTTATATCGCTTCTGGATTGGCGCACAGGGTGTCAAGCCACAGCGCTGCAGCCTGCCTTTTCCTCTAGCTTGCGAGCAATGGCCCCCACCGTGATGGCCTCGTCGACTACCTCCGTCGCTCCTTTCCAGGGGCTCAAATCCACAGCCGGGCTTCCCGTGAGCCGCCGCTCTACCAGCACTGGCCTCAGCAGCGTTACCAACGGTGGAAGAATCAGGTGCATGCAGGTAAAGGGATATCTAGCTAGCTATCTATGTAGATTGCTGTCAGCATGCGTCATCTCATCCTTCCAATGCAACTGAGCAGGTGTGGCCGATTGAGGGCATCAAGAAGTTCGAGACACTATCATACCTGCCGCCCCTCAGCGTGGAGGCCCTCCTAAAGCAGATTGAGTACCTCATCCGTTCTAAGTGGGTTCCTTGTCTCGAGTTCAGCAAGGTTGGTTTCGTGTTCCGTGAGCACAACAGGTCCCCTGGGTACTACGACGGTAGGTACTGGACCATGTGGAAGCTGCCTATGTTTGGATGCACTGATGCCACCCAGGTGCTCAAGGAGGTTGAAGAGGTCAAGAAGGCCTACCCTGATGCTTTTGTCCGCATCATCGGTTTCGACATGTCCGACAGGTGCAGTGCATCAGCTTTATCGCCTACAAGCCACCAGGTTGCCAGGAGTCCGGTGGTGCCTAAGCAAGTCGAACCCAACAGGTCACCATGAGCGATCATATATGAAGCGTCAGTTTGGTTTTGCCAACTTTGAGGTTTCACTGGGGTCACCTCGGTTTTTCCTTTTCGGATTTATTTCTACGTTTATATAAGTATTTATGTACGTATGTATGTACGTGTCAACTTATACTAAGGAGCATGCATATGTGAAGGTTTTCTTTTAGAAAATAGAGGTGGTACCTCTATATTAATTAATGCACGCGATCATAAGTCAATATATTACAAAAGGTTCATTGCTCGAAATACATGAGAATCAAGCATTACAAAGTCTATTGCTACACTGTCATCCATACCGAGTGAACAAAACCTGTGTTACCATCTCTAAATGGTTGCACCCGATAGTCAAAGAATCCCGTCCCTCCTGTCGCTGCAGTAAGGACCCATACGGATGACGTTAGTAGCCATATAAATAATCTGTAAAATGTTTGAAAGTTTTTCATCGAATACCATATCTTATGACTAAGTCAAAGTGCACTCAATCCCACTAGGATTTGAACCCGAAATGGTTTACTCAAACCCGGTAACCAATCCTAAAACATATTAGAAATGCTACAGAGTGGGAGGGAGGAAGGTTGTAAGCTATATAGACTCTGTGCTATACAAGGCGAGCAAATTAGCAATCAAGAAAGAGATGTTGAATCGTCTCCTCCTCATCACAAAAGCAACATGTCCTACTCCCCTTCCATTTATGTTTGGCTAGCTAGATTGTCCTTTGTTAAAATTACCCACGATAGAGGTACCATATGGATTGTTTTGTCTTTAGTGGGTCTTGATCTTTCAAGTAGCCTGATGTCAGAAATATAATTATTTCACTAAAGGCGGTTGCTGCACCGTAAATTGTCTAGACGAGCTGTAGCTTCCAACGGAAGACATCCCCCTCTTGGTTAAGATGGACACTGGCGAGCCATCCAACAAGTTCCAAAAGTGGGATTCGCTTAGCTTCCCTTCACCTGGGTAAGAGTTTTGGTATGTATGTATTTGTTACAAAGAAAATTTTGTATGCCTAGGGCCCCTTGCCCCTTAGGTTGACAAATAATGTTTCATCTTGTTACTGATATTTCTTTATCTAGTTGTCACTCTACCAGAAGAAACTGAGACAATACAAATCCAACCGATCTCACACCTCTTTAGGTACTTCAAAAAAGCATAACATAAATATCGGTAGGCTACTCAAGACCGAGTTGATAAGGACAAGTCTCCCCTGTAGGACAGTTACTTGTCCTTCTAACTACTAAATTTCTCTTCGAACTAATCTTCCATCCACTCTCAATCTTTGTTATGTAACTTTCGGTAATGGATTATAAATCTGGAATACTGAGATATCGAAAAGGTAGGGATCCAACCTAGCAGCTAAAAAGCTGCTTATATTGAACCTAGCTAGATACATAAAATGTAACAGTGTCACCGGCATATTGGCTTGCTTATATGTGAAGGCTTGCACCGGCCATACATATATATAGATATATACATATACATATATATACATTGTACATATTAGCTCAGGAGAGATCTAACAAAGGAAAGCTGATGGCAATGGGCTTGTTCTATAAAACCGAACGGAGTAGTGAG
This sequence comes from Stipa capillata, assembly GCA_019208055.1. Taxonomy (NCBI): domain Eukaryota; kingdom Viridiplantae; phylum Streptophyta; class Magnoliopsida; order Poales; family Poaceae; genus Stipa; species Stipa capillata. Next base: position 107,320 of record JAGXJF010002258.1, read on the forward strand.
AACCTACTGCCTCCTCTTAGGATCATCTTATTCCTTGGAAAGAGGCTTTGGAGGCAGCTCAGAGGAGCACACCCTTATCTCTACGCGCATTGAAAAACAAAATATAAATTACATTGGCAAACATATCATGTTTAGCTCTTCTTTGAGATGCCATGACAAGTGTTCTCATCTTGTGTGTAATTAAGATTCTCACCCAGGATGTTAGAGATAACTACTTTTGGCTCAGCTTGTACAAGCTGATGGAATAGGTAAATTCAAGTTTCCCAGAAATGCTACACGTACAGCGGCTGACATTCTATATACAGTACAACAATTATTTAATTAAACAAACTATCTTGACATACCATGACAGATCCACCTGAGTCAAGAGATTTGTTAGGACTTACACGTGACAGCGTTCAACCGTCTCTGAGTTTAATTCATGAACTCTTTTACAGGTTCAAGCTGTCATGTACCCTGAGTCTACCAGA